>JAYKTE010662577.1:0-17835 GCA_036873565.1 Xipholeptos notoides | reverse complement strand
AAAAATGTAAACAAAACTTTGACTATACACCGGCGACACCGCGCCGAACCGTCCAGCGCCGAAAGGGCCGCGCCGAATGGTCCTCGCGCCGAAAGGGCCGCGCCGAATCGTACCGAACCCAAGAAAAGTATATTACAATTAATTGAAACAATAATTTATTTTTAAAAATAGGTTAAAAGTCGAAAATAATATAGTCAACTGTTTATTTATTGTTTTTTCGGAATCCCTGGGACGAGGCTTGATAATTTTTACAAGTATTTTTCATACACTGTGCTGTCCGTCCTTATCCATGTTATTGCGGTCTTCACAACGTTTCGGACGATTAGCCCTCCGGACGAAACGTTGTGAAGACCGCAATAACATGGATGAGGACAGACGACAGCAGTCTGAAAAATACTTGTGTTTATTTATTCTCGATGAAAAAAAAAGTAACCAATATAATTTTTAGTGTTGATGTAATGTCGCAGGCAGGGCGGGCGCATTGTTGTCGCTAAGCAAACATGGCTTTATTGGTAATAGATAAATCAATAACGGTTTTGATTATCGATTTTCGATAATTATCGGGGGTATTATAACATAAAGCCTTGCCTACACCACTCCCCGATAAATGTATTAATGTTGTGTAAAATTTCAAGAAAATCTGTTCGGTCATTTCTGAGCCTATAAGGAATGAACTCACACGCACACAGACAGACAGACAGACAAACTCCCATTTATATAATAGTTGAGATAAGTCAAAACTGAGTGTTAGAAAAATCTACAAAATTCTATCAAAAAATCCACACAATGTGTCATTAAAATAAAAATATACATTTCAAAGTTGATATCAATTGAGAAATTGCAATAAAAGAACATGTTTTAGGAATGTTAATTAAAAGTAAAGTATAAAAATGAAATCTAAACTATTTCTAACATTAATTTGATTATCTAAACTTAAGATACGAGAATGTCGTTGTTAATAAATGTGGAAGAGAAAGAAAAGGTCAAGAGATTGACAAGGGGGAGAGAGAGAGAGAGAGATGAAATTAGAGAGAGAAAGAAAAAAGGAGAATGAAAGACATATAAGGAAAGTAACAGAGAAAGAGAAAGGAAAAAAAAAAGAAATCAAAGTTGATCGAAAAAGATTTTGATTTTTCCTATTTGAAAGAGATAAAATAACTGAGCAATAAATTTAACGCAACCAGCAGCAGCGCATCAGAAAAAGGAAGTAAAAACGATCATATTCCAAAGATTTAAGGATAATAGATGAATTTACAGCTGGTCTCTTGCCCCAAGAACTTAATAATCTATCTATCTATTTATATATGTGTTCAAGGTTGAATGAGTAGACAGTCTAATAGAATTGCATGACCTATTTAGATAATTATGTAATCAAGAAAACTTTTGTATTTCATTTTACTTGAATTAATGAAAGTTCTATTTTTAGTAACAAACATGGCTAATCTATTGAATATAACAAATGATGAATTTAATGATTTATATTTACACATACAACAAACAAGGATAGATAAATGAAATATCCTTATTAAAAGTATTTCTGCTCTCTTGCATAATATAAGCAAATTTTATTTTATGCCCAAATTATTATTGGTTTAAAAAAATATTCAACTTTTTAGAAATTGTGTTTAAAACTATAAGTAAATAAAATGTGTTTATTTTATTTATTTTTTTTACCTATCTCTATGGGTTATTTTTTTTTTTTTTACCTATCTCTATGGGTTATTTAAGGTTAGTTAAGTCTTTTATTGGTATTTTATTTAATTTAAAAAAAATATTTTTGGTTCTTTTAGGAATTAAGTATATTCTCTGTTTTTCATATAATTATGTAATATGTGTTTAAAACTATAATTAAAAATATAATTTTCTATTTTCAAAATTGTGTATATATCCATTTTATTCGGACTGTTGTCCTCAGATAGATGTTTTCACCATGTTCCAGTCAACTAATCCTCTGGCTCTCTTTAGGTGTATTGTATTAACCGTGACCGAGTAGGAATGTTGAGTCTATAAAATGCATCCACAGCAATTAATAACTCAGGCTAGGATTGAAACGCCCATCTTCAGATATTGCTCATGTTTCCATGAGGCCAATACAGTGACCCAAAGAGGGCCATTCCTTTAGGATCGCCGGGTTACATCCCTTCTCCACCTTCTCCAACTATGCAGTTTGATACCTTTCCCCCTAGGCTGAGTGAGATGAGAGTGGTTGTCAAGAGGATGAGGTCTGCATCAGCCCCTGGGTCTAATAAAATCCCCCTATAAGCTATACAAGAACTGCCCCTGGGTGCTGAGGTGCATAAGAAAGCTTATGACCGCATGGAAGAAGCAACTCATACCATCGGAGTAGCAAAGAGCTTTGGGGTCTTTATTCCAAAAGAGCAGGACTCCCATAGCATCAGCCAGTTCAGGAGCATCGCGCTGCTGAATGTTGAGGGAAAGATCTTCTTTGCAGTTATGGCCAAGCGACTAATATCTTATCTCACAGAGAATGGCTATGCTGACACCAGTTGCCAAAAGGCAGGAGTACCATGTTTTAGGGGTGAGTGGAACACACTTCCATGATTTGGGGGCAGATCCACAGGGCCAAACGGGGAAAAAAGTGACCTGAACGTGGTGTGGCTTGACCTCGCCAACGTGTATGGATTTGTACCTCACAAACTCATTCAGTTTGCATTGGAGTTCTTCTAGGTCCCGGTTTCCATCAATAACATGGTAACCAGCTACTTCAGGGACTTCCAGATGTGCTTCAGCCTCTGGGACTTTACTAACAAATATTGTGAACAACTTGTAAGAGTTCAAGAAAATTTGCTGAAAAAACAGCCTGCATTAGTAAACCGAAGACAATTTTGTTTCTCCAAGATAATGCTCAACCACACGTTGCAAAAATTACCCTCGCCAAGATAGCAGAACTAAACTGGGAGATTATGCTCCATCCACAGTATTCACCAGACCTCTGTCCAACAGATTTCCACTTGTTTTTGACCTTAGATAATCATATGAAGAACAGTGCATTCAATATTGAAGATGACTTGAAAATGGAGGTGCATAACTTTTTCCAGAGTAGAACAAAATACTTTTTTCAAAAATGGCATTACTAAGCTGCTGAACCATTGGGAGAAGGTCATAGAATGTGAGGGTCCATATTTTAATGAATAAAAACACCTAATACTTAAATTGTGAATGTTTAATTTCCTTCATAAAAATTGGCAAAGACTTTTTTGGGCACCTGATTGTAAGTTAGGCTTTGATGCATATGAAATACAATTTTTCCTTTGAAGAAGTCAGAGATATTTCCATCAGACCATACCATTTCTATATTTTTAAGGGACCCTTTTTGGTTTTTTGTTTGCTTTTTCTTTTTGTTTTTTTAGCCCTGCATCTGTCTTAAATGAATGCATTATTGCTAACAAATTTGTAAATAATTAATAGATAAAATACACCATTGAAGTACTGCTACATCTTGTCTATTTGGTTTTGATGTGTTTCTATGTTGTTCATAATCTTTTGATATCCAGGGTGTCAAACTCATTAAAATATTCATTACAATATAAAATAAATGGGAATGGGCTAATTTGGCATGGTCGATTCGGCATCAACCACTCCAGTCAGCATTTTCATAAAGATTTTACTATAACCTTTTTTTTAAATTAAGAAAAACAATATGGAAATATAATCTTCAATACAATTGGTTGCCTGATTTAGTGCTGTGTTTAAACACAGTTTGAAGATTTTAATGTTTATATCATTTAACTGCTTTAAAAAAATAATGTTTTTGCAAAACTCCTTTTGGTTAATTATTTTCTAATTAATTTTTTAAGGATTAAAATCTTTAAAAATACTTTAAAGTTAGAAATAAAATAATTCAACTACATGCCTGCCTGTCCTGTTGTGTTTTGAATAAACACTGTTTGAAGATTTTAATGTTTATATCACTTGATTGTTTTGAGAAAAAATCATGTTTTTGCAAAACTCCTTTTGGTTAATTATTTCCTAATCAAATTTTTTAAGGATTAAAGAATCATTAGATCCTATTATTTTCCTGAATGGGGTTGTTGCACTGTTGTAGTGTTGCTTGCATGTAACTATAAATCAAATACCTTTAATAAGCTTAAAAAACAATAGTATAGAATCCTGTGCTTTTATTTACAGTATTTTATTTTAAAGATCATAACCATTGAATTACAAATATCAATAATAAATTTATGACTTTTTTGTTTTTGCAAAATGTTGTGATAGAAGACTATTTGTTGATTCAAGAAAATTTCTGCATGCTTCCTTTTTGAGAAACAGGGTAATTGTTAAAAAAGAATCATAAGAATTTTAAAACTCAAATTACTTTACTCTTAGCCTGCCAAAGAAGAGTTACTTGCCATTTGACATACTCACTAACACTATTCAGATTGACTTAAATAAAGTTATGAGAAATATTCGAAAAGGAAAGCTAGAATATATATGATGGGGTTTTAATTTACACTTCTATGGTAAACTAGTTTATAGCAGATGTATGAAAGAATTAAGAAAAATAATGTATATGAATAACTTTCAATGTATTTATAGCAATGCATTTTTATAAATTAATAATGGCAGCAAGGCCTTTTTAAAATAAACATGCGTTGGTACAGTATTTTAATGGCAATGCATCCCAATAGTAAACTTCTAGAAAGGCATTTATTTAGCAGAATAAGAGCAACATATTCATGATAAATCTATAGTGCTAATACCAATGCATGTATAGTAAACTAGCAGTGAATGAATCTTTATACAATAGCAATAATAATACATTCTTATAGTAAACTCATAGTAATACATTGCTATTATAAACTAAGTTACATATTTTTTTTATAAATTCAACCAACAATATTATTGGCTTAAGTGGCTGTAAATTGCAAATGAAAAACTTCCATAATTGGCTGTAACTATTGTTGGCAGGCTACAAATTAATAGTATAGTATACTGCGTATAAGAAGAGAATAAAGAGAAAGTGTGGTTGGTAGGTAAAGAGTTAAAGTAAAACATCTTTGTAGATGCATTCATCAAAATTACTGAACCAGAATATGGGAAAGATGGAAATATAATCCAAGCTGTGCATGAAGTCTACATACCATATGTTTTGACAATCTTCATAAAATGCTGGCCTGGAGTTAATTTATCTGGAGTTTTAAGAGATTGAAACTTAAGAAAAAGATAGCTACTAATGCTTGAATATTATCATATTGGAAAAAAAATCTTATTTAACTTTTTTAAAGGTTCAGTTTAGAGATAATCTAAATCATTTTAATTAAACTCTGTAAAATTAGTAAAAATTTTAAAGATTTTAAAAATAAAGCAATAGTTAAAATCAAATGAAATATTCCAACAAGAATTCAATATAACTACAATAATGATTAATGGCAATTGAAATGAAGTATGAAAACATAAATTAGAATACCCAAATTAACCTCAAATAATTCTTATGGATTATTTTCTCTCTTCAAATTTTCAAAGGAAATTTAATCATTTAAAAAATCTATAAAAATACATTTGGCATAGGTTGACATTTGCTTTATCATATAAGAAATATTTCCTGCTTAAATAATAGGTATTGGAAAGTAATTTAATTTAAAAAAAATGTTCATTTCAATTTAAAAAGAGGTTCTAATTCTAAACTTTTTCTTTACTTTTTTAAAAACTAAATCAGCTTACATTTGAGAAATGCTGACAATAAAAATGATTTGATTGATATTTTTCTTCCTAAAATAAAAAAACTCATGATAATTTTACTTAATTCTAATGCTAATATTTTTGAATTAATAAAAACAAAATAAAATATTTCAACTTCAGCAACATTTTTCTCTTAAATAAACTATGCTAGTTTTAAGTTTGTCTTTCTTGGCCTACTTGGCAAACTAATTTTTCATCACATATCTTGATTTAAAAAAACATTTTTTTTTTAAGTACAACTGAGCCAATAATATATCATCGATGAAAAGGGAGAAACAAATTATGGACTTTTAAAAGTATTTAAAATCTATTGAAACCTATAATTTCTGAATAAGTTTTAATCTTTTTTAATAAAGATATTAGCCTAATCATAATTAGAATATTTTAAATCACTAATTATTTTTTATTTAATTGGTAAGTAGAAGCATTAAGTAAAAAAATTAACCAAAAACATTTACTTACAATTTCCTAAATTTCTCATATAATTTAAAAAAAGACAGAGATGAGATTTTTTTAAAAGAAATGTTGTTCATTTTATGCCAGAAACTATTTCTATTTTCATAATATAACATCTTTATTTAAACAAATAAATGCATTGTCATAATGCATATGCAAAAAAGCAGACAACACAAAACAGACAATATGTCAATAACAATGAAGCAAACATATGTTAATAGTATAAACAATAATAGCTAATCCTGAAATACAATGTAATTATAGTTTTCATTAAAAAAAATTAAAAGTTGCTTTGTCAGTTCTTTGGTGGTTAGTGTGACAAAAGACTAAATACAGATGAGCTGTTCAATTAGAATTACATAAATATTGTCCAAATACATGTGCAAAATTTATAAATCATTAGCTAATAGGTAAACTTCTAAAATATTGGCTTCTAAAATATTCACATTTCAAATATATTTACAGAAGTATTGTATCATGTAAATATTTTTTCAATCAACCATTTTTAAGCTATGTTGAAAAAAAAAAGTCATACAAGCATTTAAATGCACAATAATTAAAAACTAGAAATTTAACTACCTCCAGTTGAAATCAAGAGAGAATAAGAGAATATCTATTCTGAATAAACTATAAGATTGAGGGGGAAGATAAGAAAAAACCCTAACAAAATTACAAATAAAATAATTTGAATATTAGTCTTGGGTAATTTTAATATTGTTTAGAAATTAATTCATTAAATGCGTTATCTAATATTAATAAACTGAAAATAAAATTATTAGGAAGGAAAATTGCACATTGTTTAACTTGAATAAATACTTAATGACTATTAATTAGAGTGGTCTCATGAAAAGTACTTAAAAAATTTGCAACTGGGAGTAAGGGTAGGGACCTAAGATACAGTGGAGATCCACTTCTACATGTAATTTCTTGTATTAATTGTTTTTTCTTCATTATTTTCTTCCTAAAAAAAAGAAATTAAAAAAGTTGAAAACTAGAAAATTCCATTCTCATTCCTTGAATCAAGGTCAGTAAAAGGAAATGATTAAATAAATTATATATCATTTAATAAATTCTTACCATAAACTTTCTTCGAAGACCTCCGTCTTGGAGCACTTTCAGGAGTATAGATATGCATTTTGCCCCTGAAAGATAAAACAAATAAGTAAATAATGATGCATGCATTGTATTCATTTTTACTTCATTGAATCAACTATCAATATCATGATAAAATAGTTGCTTCTTATTTGTTCCTATAACTCAAGGTGGATGGATACATTCCACTTAAAGTTTTTAGATGTATGTTTTCATTTAAAAGATCAACTCAACTCACACTAAAAACAATCAGCAATGATTGTTGTATAGATTCTCGACAAAAACAATCTGAATTCTTTAACCAGCATATATTGTTTATATATATATATATATATATATATATAGATAGATATAGTTATGCATATATCTAAACCCTAGTATAAACCATTTGAAGTTGAAAACAAGAATGGCCAAAATTGAAAATAAAAATAAGTTCAAAATCTAAAATATATTTTATAGTTACAAGTGTTAAGCAATGTTTTTTATTTTTTATTTCTAAGATTATTAAGTTGAGCAATTATTCTTACCTTATAACCCCTGTCTCATCTCCCAGGTGAGTTAACATGTATTCAAAGGGTTCAGGTTGTACTGAGTACATATCCTTCAGTGTTACAACACACTCGCCTAAAATTAAAATGAATTTAAACAATTGATATTACTTTGCTAAGATCTTGGATTACTAAAAGTCAGTATCAATATGGTAGCTATTTTGAATTAATAAACTCATATGCTGAATATATTTGATAAAGTAAAATGGAGTAATTAACCAAATTAGAATATAATCTGTGATATAATATTTTTATTGTTAATTTAGTCCAAATTAAATTATAGTGGGTTCTGATTAAAGAAATGTATAAATGCAGTAAATGTAAAAAAGTTAAGATAGTTTAAGAAACAAAACAGGTTAGTAGAATTACCACACCAAGATGATAAGTGTCCATGAACATTTAAAATTATTAAGCGTACTTATAAGAGAAGATATTTCCTAGCTATAGTGTTATGTATAATCAATATAAATAATATAATAATAATAAATAATAATAATAATACTAATGTAACTCAGTCATTTGATACTTAATCATATAAAGGTTGTTTCAAAAGTAGTGCAACTTATTTTTCAAAGTTATTTTTTAACAGTTGAAGAACTATGAAGACAGCTAGATTAAAATGAGCGACCACCATTCACAATGCACTATTTCCAGCAATAAATGAAGCGGTCTGTTTTCGTATCTGGAGCATGCTTTTTTAATCACATCTCTGTCTCCACTTTGAAATTGATGATCCCCTGTGTTGACATCAACTGCATTGGCTTTGTTCAACAGGTGCTGGTCAATGTTGATCGGTTTTATTTTTTCTGCATGGAGGAATTCAATGATGTACAAGGTCTTCCTCCCACCCATGACACGAAACGGCGCATAAAATGCACAAAAATAATAATTTTCATTTTCTTTTTTATCGTGTGCTGATTTTATTTAATAAAAAAAACTTTTAGAATAAATCACTAAAGCGTATTTAAAACGTATAGAATTTAATTTTTTATTATTTTTTAAAAGCGTGTAAATCCACAATAAAATTGTTTCTTTCATTTTTTTTGGACTGAATTAAAGAAGAACCATGTACATCTACTGTTATCATCTGCTTTCCTTATTTTTTTTAACCCCATTGTCACCATACTTTTTTAACCCCATTGTCACCATACTTTTTTAAACATAATCAATTGCACAGCAACAGTAGCTAGAATGTCATATCTCTTTGTAAATGTGACTAAACTTTGCTTGATTTTTAAAGTTTACTATAAAAGTTGTCCATTTTTCTAATTTTTGTTTTTTTAATATCTTTGATCAAACATTTAAAGCATATTTTTCTTTGAGACTTTGTGTTTTTAAAAACTATGATCTTTGTTGGTTTTATTGAAAAGAAAAGGCCCAAAAACATTTTTCAAGGAGTAATGAGCTTTGAAAAAATTATTGTTGAAAAATTTTTCTTTATTTTCAATGGTGACTGCTGGTACTGCTAATGATGCATCTCTGCTTCTGACACGTGTTCATTATAGCTGTTGCTTTCTAAGAGTTTCACACTGTCAAAAGAGATGAAACTTTCAGGTCATGAATGCATAAGTTTAGTCATCATAACAATGCAATTTGCAATCCCTTCTGATACATTCGGGTCAAATAAAAAAAATAGGAGGCATTTCTAATATTTCAAAAGTATTTAACATTACCAACAGAAAAAAATAATATTCACTCTTGATACAAATGAAATAAGAAAAAATGAAAAGTTTAAAGATTTGATCATATTAAATTTAAGTAGAAAATAAAAGCTGATCACAAACCATAGGATTCATGATCACCATCTCTTGTTCGAATGGCAATCAAAATATGTTGCTCCTCCAAATAATCTCGATCACCAAATATTGGATGCATCTAGAAAAAACCCAAAAAAACCCCGACAAATGTGAGTTAAAAAAAAAGGAATCATAGAGTTGAATAGTAACTAGTAAGAAACATGACACAGTGGTGGGGAAGAATGTCATTTTGAAAAATTATTTTTGCAGAAGAGATGATCATATCAGAATTTTACGTACTTACTTTCAGAGATGCTTTTTTGTATTGAATAGCATTGGCAACTATTCAGGTCAAGTAAAATTTATAAATGAATTATAGTTGGAATCTAATTGAAGTAAAAATCTTGTGAAAATTTTACAAACTACTAGATTTGAAAAGCTTACTTATAAATTTTCAGGTTCTTAAAAGAATAATACTACTGGATATGAAGGTTTCAGATTTTAATAAAATTATTAATGTTCTTTGCGTAAGAAAAAGTCACAACATGAGAAAAAGTTCCAAATCAGAATTCCAAAAGTATCTATTTTACAGGTGACAAATTCAAACATACAAGATTAGAATTTTATTTCCTGTCACTGTATAAACAGACTACACTTTAATCCCAAATGACAAACAGGATTAAAAAAAATACAAAATATATACACATACTAGTATTCTTTTTTAATATTACTTATAATTCTTCATTAATGAAAATAATTTATGTACTGACTTCAGGTAAACAATCCTTTGTCCATTGAGGGCAACATAAACCAGCAATTTCAGCATAGAAGGCTTTATTAGGGCTACTGCTTACAACATCTAAAAAATACAATACAAAGAACACATTGCGTTATGTTTAACCTCTTAACATATTCCAAAACATTTTTCTACAAATACTTCATAAACATTCATTGCAACAAAATTATGTGAAGAAAATGTATATGTTAAGTAGTTGGGTTAAAAAAAAATCATACCCAACTGTTTAAGACTAAAAATGCTAGTGGCTTTGACTGCCAGACAACCATATTGTTTAAAGATCTACATTAAAAAAAAAACCTGCCAGATAAGCGATAATGCAAAAATTAAGTCCATTTACATGGATAATTCAAAACAAAATGGCAATTTCAATTGGCATTAGGAACTTGTGATTTTGACAATGTTAAACCAAGTTCCCAATTATTTTATGAAAGTATTATTCAGGATAATCCAAGATCTTTATAATATTCCTTGTAGGTGTTTTTTTTCTCCATAATTTACAAATAATCAAGATATTTAATCTATTTCTTATTTTTTTTATAACACAAGATAAAGTACTTTGGCTCCATTACTTATATACAAATAAAAGTTTGTCCATACGTCTATGTGTGTGTCTGTAGGTGAGTTCATTCTCTATGGACTCCAAAATGGCTGAAAATTCACACACTTGTACTTTATGTGTCTGGGAGTGTTCTTTTGTTTTGGAATACCTCTTATAACTAATGAAAATTGATAATAAAAAAATCAGCTTTAAGATGGAAGAGTGCCACTACTAGTTAGAGTAAAATTGTGAAAATTTCGAATAACTATGTTGTGGGCCAGTCATTAGTGTCATAGTCAAGGAAAGATTGGAATAATATCATGGCACAGGAATCAGTTATAATAAGATATATTGAAGGAAAATTGTACAAGAAATAAAGGATAACTGAGAGAATCCTCCTCTCAGCTCACACAATCATGACATTACACATGCAATCCGTGGCTGCTAACTGGAGAGTTCACAGAACAGAACCTAAGTGGTAAGTCTCATGTGAGGGCAAATCCATCTGTAGGGAAGATACTCCAAGACTTTTGCTTATAAAAGGGTTCATTATTTCCCATTAGTATTTCTTTTTTGGGGATCGATAGATGAAGGTTCTGTGATTTTCTTTGCTCTCTCTCCAATCTTCATTACTCAAAAGTATGTTGAGGGGGTTCAAAGTTAAATGTGTGGTAGATAACCTTGATGGGTTCTCCCACTTCATCCTGAGTATTGTTAGAATCGATAAACAAGTGAGCCTGTTAAACATGAATTTAGCTTCTCCTATGATTGTTCTTTAAGAGTTTTAGCATTTTTTTTCCTGATTGTTACTGCTTTTTGAATTTGGCACCAGGCACCAAAGTGGATTCTGACAAAACCAAAACACCAATGACTAACTCATACGACTTGAAACATTCATCTGTAATGGCTTAATAAGAAACCACTATATAGTCTCAATCTTTTTTGATCTTGTAAAAGTATATGATACTACATAGAGATATGGGATCCTGAAAGATATTCATAATATGGGAATCAGAGGAAACCTGGCAATGTTTATCCAAAATTTTTTATCCTATAGAACCTATAGAGTACGCTTAAGAAATACAACATCAGACCTATATAATCAAGAAATGGGTGTACAACAAGGCAGATAACTATCCACTACGCTATTCCTATTAAAGATAAACAATATAACAAAAATAATCAACACAGGATTTGAAAATAAAATATTTGTAGATGATTTCAAATCACTAAACATGGCAACAATTGAAAGATAACTGCCTCAATAAAATAAGCAATTGGATTAATCAAAATAAATTTCAATTATCCAAAAGCAAAACCACATGTGTTCACTTCTGCAGAAAACAAAAATACTACTTTGCCCCACAGCTCCAAATAAATGGACAACTAATCCCAACAGCACAACATACCTAATTCTTAGGAATTACATTCGACAACAAACTCAGCTTCAAAATGCACATCAGCAATCTAAAACAAAAATGCTTAAAAGCACTAAACGTCTTAAAAACAATATTCAAACTAAACTTTGGAACAGATCAGAATACAATGCTTAAAATATACCACAGGCACACACATCAGATCCAAACTAGACTATGGCTGTACCATATATAGCTCCACTTGCAAATCTTACTTAAAAAAAAAATTACTAACCCTACAGAATCAAGGTTTCAGGCTTTGTTTGGGAGCCTATCGAATCTCACCCTTGGAAAGCCTGTACGTGAAAGCACACGAACCACCTTTACACTTAAGATGGAAAAAAACTAGCCCTACAATATGCAATAAAACTGCACAGCAATCCTCAAAACCTCACATACGAGATAGCCTATACCTCACAATTTACATATTTCTATACAAGCAAGCCAAAAAGCATACCCTCATTTGGACATTGAATCAAAAAAGCAATAACCCAAATCAATAAAAAAACCTGACAACATAGCAACACACAAAGCAAACAACAGACCACCATGACTTAAACTGGCTAAATAAAAAAACAAAAAACAGCACATACAATTTAATAAGTAGTAACAATTTCAGAGAACTCCAAGAAAAATATCTAGAATACAAAGAAATATATAGAGATGGATCCAAAGCAATGAATGAAGTGCAGTCTATATAAAATAATGAAGGAGAGGTGGCAGTCTCTGTCATTAAATGACCATTTTCTTAAATCTTAAGAATACTCAAGAATTTAGCCGTCTATCATTTTTATGAAAATAAGGGCGAAGAAACTATGATGTAACAGAAGATTCAAGGCTTTCAAATCACGTGAAAGCTTGATGAACTTTAAAGAAGGAGCGCATGATTTTAAATTAAACACAAAAGGAGATGGAACAAATAGACTTTTCTAATGTTCTTTTCTTCCATTAGTTTTGATTAACAATAAATGAATGAACATCTTGACAATTACAACAGTAAGACAGGGAGGTGTCAGGAATGCTAGTTAGCTGATAGTATACTGAGCAGCCCATCATAAGTCGCCAAACACACATGTCACCAAGCCTAAGGTTCACTGATGTAGTAATAAAAAGAAGAGATGATTAAGAAATTTATAGACGACAACTATTATCACTCTTACAAATAAATGCAGAGGGAGAGAGAGAAAGAACAAAGTTCTTTTGACAGTAACAAAGTGTAGTATAATGGACCAAAATATTGTGTTGTTTCACAAGGAACTCGCAGAAAAAAAACCTTGAAACTCAAATTTTAGGGGAAGAGAAGTCGTATTTTTTATTTCAGGGAAATACAGTAGTTTTGTTGTTATAAAAGTTTGGTTTTATAGCATTCCCTCCCGCTTTCTTGTGTCGTCGTTATTAAGTGTCTGCTTTCTTTATCACCAACTGCCTCCATGCTTATTAGCAAGATGCCTGTATATTTCTTCTCTCTCTCTTTCACCGGGTGATTGCTTGTTGATGTTCTTCAGATATTGGATAGTTGACTGGCTTTTCAGCTAACTTTGGGACCTGTTGATAAGTCACAGGTGTTCTGCTATGTGTCTTTCTTTATATAACAATTTGATAGAAACTAAGTGAACATTCTTTTAACTAGAATGTTCTATGTCATGTGTGACACACACTTTAGTCCACATGTGATTTTTGTTGGTATCACGCATTCCTCATTCTAAAAGTTGCCGGTTACACATGACATCCCAAACATCAGACTTTTTGTGCCAATGACTTAACGGCTTGAATGTCCTTGCGAAAGCTGCAATTTAATGATGGAGACATCATCATATTATAAAAGATATATTAAGTCAGTTTTTTTGACTACTGCAAATGGAACATTGCTTCTCTTTTTGAAGGTGGGCAGAGCTCAAATATGGCTTTTGCCTTGGTGCATTTCCCATGCTCTGCTAAGAAAACTTCAGGAATCCTTTCTTTTAGTTTGTCTTTAACATCTGTCTGTAATATTATTGATGGCAGGGGATGTTGTAGTTACATTTAGTTAGTTAAGAGTGATTATGTGTCACTTAAGAGGGTTAAGCAGTAGGAGCAAGTGGCAGTGCAGTTGGCAGTTGCAATGAGAGACAGATCAGAGGTCGTGTGGCGGAGTGTGTGGTTCTGAGAACAAGTGTTGCACAAGAGAATAAAAAAGTGATCACAAAGAAAACCTGATTTCTGTGTCTTTCTCTGAAGAACTTTCGTTTCTAGCCCCGACCAGAAGATGCAGAGAATGAGAAGGAACAGAATTCCCCACTGAAAGGGACAATGAGGGTGCAAGGTAAATTAAGCCCCTTAAGGTAAGGATCTTTATATACAAAATGAATAATTTATCTACCTTACAGACAGTTGGTTAAAGAAATTTCAAAACCTTACATTCTCTGTAAGAAATATCTTCTAAGTTTCTCTTTTGGCTCTAACTAAAATATAAACTATGTTACAGCACCTCCGTAGTTGAATTTTCTATCTTGTGCCAGAAATTGGTCACTGGTTAGTCCTATAAATAGTCATGAAAAATTATGATGTAAAACATCATAATTTTTCATGAGTATTTATAGAATTCAATTCATTTCTTTTTCTATTTTTAAATCTTTAACATTTTCTTATCCTTAAAATTTTAAAACAGCCTGACAAAAAGAAAAAAATCTCTGCATTAATATGGTTATTTTTTTTTTTGTAGCTATAAATAGATTCTAACATTGAGTTGTAAACTTGAAATAGGTTTGATCAATTTCTAAAAAATATATATTTCTATTGACACACTTTTAACTTTGTCAATCCATTATTGATGGGACATTTTTTCTTTGATAAAAGTCCAGAGAGATTTTTAAAAAGAAAATATGTTGCCAGTTTTTTTAAAAAAAACAATTTAAATGTTCTATACGTTAGCTTACTTGGAAGACAATTAGAGTAGAATTCCAGGACAAAATATTGGCAGGAGCATGTACGAATCTGACAATGAAAGAAAATGCAAAAATTAATTAGTTCTGAGAATGAAAAAAAACAAACAATTGTGATAATGCATAAAAATATCTAGTTCAATTGATTTTATGGGAAATGTATATTCATGAATCTAAAGAATCTAAAAGTGCTCAGAAAACCCATCAAGGTTTAGTGCATTACACCTTTTAAAATAAATTTTACAGTCAGAAAATTTATATCAAATTTTAAACTTTTACACAGCTGTTAAATAGGATTTTCCAAATTAATAAGTGCAGTCAAAATTGAATACATATACATTTTTCTATAATATAACCAGTGAATAACGGGATAACTAGTAAATTAAGCCGAAATAGAGCTTTTTTAAAAATGTTAAATGTAAAGGTTTCTTTTTCTGGATCTAGGTATTATTTATGACTAACACTAAAATTCAATAAAAATATTTCAAGACTAAAATACACCTCTTATTAAAATCTGATGATTAGTTTTAGCATTAATTTGGTAACTGATAAATATGCACCCAATAAAAAGAATCTTGAGTATAACATTTTTTTTTCATTTTATCAATCTGATTGACCCAATAAGGATGTAAAATTCATGCCATATATGAATACTTGTGGGCGAAGTATGAATGGCCTGAATATGCAAATACAGAAAATATGCAAATACTCCGAACTCTATAAAAAAGTCTGGGTTTTTGGCAATAGGAGAGATTAATCTTTGGATACCAGACCAGCCATATGTGTTGCTGGTAGTAGTGATCTTTTGTGTAGAGGACAGAACGAATACTGCACGGCGATTAAACCACAATACTGCTACAGAAATGTTCATCAAGATGAGATTGAATCCACAACAAATGAGCTGGCAAGTGAGAGTCATTCAATTACTTTGTTTATGAAATGCCATCAGATTTGATAATAATTAGTCTTATCTACTTCACAATCATTTTGTTAAGTGAAACATCAATAAAATAATTATCAAAACAAACTAAATGATTTCATTTACTCAATTTGTTCAATTCAATAAGCATTATAAATAAAGTAAACTAAAAACGTTTTTATGAAAGACTGACCTCTGCTTGGACAAGGTCAAAGATAATACGAACAGATGTTTGATCAACCAGAGATTCTCTGTTGGTGATGAACTGGGAAGCAATACCAACATTGAATGAACTGAACAGTGGTCGGTGGTCACTGCTCACAATCTCATCTGCACATCCTGTAAAATAAAATAACAAAAAAAGAATAGCATCTATTTTGGAATTCTTTGAGATGAGGCTTCTTAACCTATGTATTAATTTATTTGCGAACTGTTGTCATCATCCTTCATAGTTGTTGTTTTACCACGTTTCAGCCAAAGTAGACTCAGAGTTCCTATCCAGGGTTGAGGTTAATCAAAATGACGAAACTCAGAGGATAAGTTGGCTGAAATGTGGGGAAACAACAATTGTAAAGGATGAGGACGACAGTTTGCAAATAAATTAATACAAAAAAGAGTAATTGTTTAAAAAAACCATAATCCAATTTAATCAATCATCAGAACAATCTCTTAAATAATGAAAACTTAAACCACAAAAGAGTACAGCAACTGAAACAATAATTGAGGTGTCCTCTAAGTTTTATGCAGGTATTGTGTATACTCATAATATAGATATTTTAAACCCAGAAAGAAAAAAACAAAAAAATTGAATCGTGTCAACTAACCATAAGCTATATTCTCAATAAAAGTTCCGGGGTAAGATCTCCACATAACTCTATCACACCAGGAAGGCACATTAATTCGATCCTACAATAAAATAAAAATAATTAAAAAACAGAAGGCAAACAAGAGGCAAAATTTAAAAGTCTTGAATTTTTTATGTTAAATTTTATCACAGCATTTTTAATGTGAAAAATTGATTTTTTTTCTTTGTTCTTAATTTAACTATCAAATCCTAAAAAAATTTTGTTATCAGTGAAATTCTTAGCTTTCAACATATAAATTAATATCCCATAGTAGATTTTACAAGCATGAGTATTACTGGAATTTAATCATAAAAAAAGAGTCTAAACACAGTGAATTTCACAATGAGTGTTGAGTATATTGTTACTTGAATCTTATTGGAATAATTTTTTTGTTACCTTAAAAATCAGTCGTCAACAATGGATAGTTTTAGTTTAGTTTATTTTAGTTAGGGTTTTGAAGATCAATACATATTAGATTTAAATATTAGAACAAATCAGATAGTTGTGGCCTTCATCCTATTTTATTCTATTTATTTGTTTCCTTGATTTCCATCAATCTGTATAGCTCAATGATAAATATCCATGCAATTTGACTTGGAATTGAGTCAGATTCAAATCTTGGGTTGGTTAGTTGTTTTGTTTTACAGTACATAAACTCTTCTTGAGTCATTTAATACCGAGAACGTTTGGAAAGCTTGGAAATTATATTAAGACACTCGACCCAGCCACTAAGTCTCTGGTTAGAAAACAAAAAAAAATCAAATTAAAAATATTAAAAAGGAAAATTAAAATTCTTTTTAATGAAACTGAATAATGATATTCTGCCTAAATATACGAAATATATATATATATATATATATATATAT
>JAYKTE010661466.1:0-17840 GCA_036873565.1 Xipholeptos notoides | reverse complement strand
TCCTGATATTTTATACATTAGTAAATTTAACAAATACAAACATGAGCATTATTGCCTGCAAAATAATTATCCAAATTATCAAGTCTCATCTCAGAGATAGTAAATTTAACAAATACAAAGATAGGCATTATTATCTGCATAATATATATACAAATTATTAAACCTCATCACAAGGATAGTAAATTTAGTATATACAAAAATTAGTAAAAGGTCTGCATGATAAATTTAAAAAATCATCAAGCCTCATTTTAAGGATTTCTAGATATAATTATTATAGATTGTCGTTCATCTTTTTCAGGCAATCCAGAATGTAATGGCTTGGGCACTTGTTCATTTGTCAAAACAGAAAACAAAGCAAGGTGTGTAAATTGTAGGCCCCCGTACATGGGTGACAATTGCGAATTAAAGTGTCAACATGGCAAGCCACAAAAACTCAGCAATAGCATATGGATGTGCCACTGTAAATCTTGCTTCAGCGGTTTGTCATGTGATCAGAAATGTTCAAGCAGAGGAAAATGTTTAAATAACACCTGTGATTGCGGTTGTGATGGTCACCGTGGAAAGTATTGTGAAATTCGAGGCTGTCCTGGTTGTGGTCAAGACTGTAGTGGTAATGGACAGTGTAACTCTGTCACTGGTCAATGCTTGTGTAAAGACGGGTGGGCAGGGAATGACTGTGCGATTTTGAGCTGTAAAGACGATTGTAATAATAATGGTATTTGCGTTGCCGGGAAATCGGTGCCGAAGTGCCAGTGTAAGAGTCAATACTTTGGAGAGACCTGTCAGTTTCAGTGTAAACATGGGAGAATCGAAAACAAGGGTCTTATTGGAAAGGAAATATGCATTTGCAAACCTTGTTATCACGGATTTTCCTGCGACCTGAAATGTTCCGGGAAGGGTCAGTGTGTTAACGGAAATTGCGACTGTGGTTTTGAGGGAGGCCGGGGTAGATATTGCGAACTGCCCGGCTGCCCCGGCAGTGATAACATCGATTGTTCTGGACACGGTAAATGCATTTCCGCGACAAAGACATGCATTTGTAACCAAGGCTGGAAAGGCCGAGGCTGTCATTTGCCGGACTGTATCAAAGACTGTTATTCCCGAGGCATTTGCGATGCATCCTTGAAAATACCCACATGCAAAAACTGTTCTGTGGGCTGGATGGGTGCTGCCTGTCAAGTAAGGTGTCAGGGAATACAGACTCCATTAAACAGCGGAATATGCAAATGCCCTAACAACTGCTTCCACGGTGTTAGCTGTACACAAAAATGTTACAATAAAGGCAAATGTCAAAACGGCTTCTGTAATTGCAACGACAAATTTGGTGTGAATCCTGGCTGGTGGGGGAAGCACTGTACAGACCGCAATTGTCCAGGTAGGCGCGCACCTTGCAGTAATCACGGCCAATGCAACAAGGCGACATTAAAATGTGTTTGTGATCTTGGGTGGTATGGAGACGGGTGTGAAATTCCTGATTGTCCAGGAGTGCCGGATTGTAATAACCATGGATCATGTGATAGCAGCCATGCTATACCCGTATGTCAGTGTGATTCCGGGTGGATGGGACGTCAATGTGAATTGTCTTGTATACATGGAAATGCACAAAAGAATTTCACTTGTTTGTGTGATAATTGTTATACCGGGACTGGATGTGATCGACTTTGCAACAACCACGGAAAATGCCTACATGGAAAGTGTCAATGTGATAATGGATGGTGGGGTAAGTATATTCTGGCTACTTTTATACTTAACTTGTTAAATGTCAAAGACGAGATATCTTGTCATATGAAAAAAGAAGGCAACCTATCAAAGACAAAGTACCCCGTCTTTTGAAAAAAAAACTCCCCTTCCTGCTAAAGAGGAGATATGTCGTCTTTTGAATGAAAAAATCTTCAAAAAGGAAATATCTCATCTTTTAAAAAAAAGTCCTCAACCAGCTAAAGACGAGATATCACCTGTTTAAAAAAAAACTACCCTATCAACCAATGACAAGATATCTCCTGTTTTAATAATAAACTACCCTACCAGCCAAAGATGAGATATATCCTGTTAAAAAAAAACTCTACTAGCTGGCAAAGTTAAGATATCTCCCGTTTTAACCCATCCTACCAACCAAAGACGAGATATCTCCCGCTTAAAAAAAAACTCCCCTAACAGTCAAAGACGAAATATCTCCCATGAAAATAAACTCCCCTAACAGCCAAAGACGAGATATCTCCCGTTTAAAAAAAACTACCACCCAAAGATGAGATATATCCTGTTTTAGAAAAATCCCCTTACAACCAAAGACGAGATATCTCCTCTTTTGAAAAGCAACCCATAATCTACCAAGGAAAGGTTATCTTGTCTTTTTGGCGTTTGTATTATTTTTTAAAATGTGTATGAAAACATTGTATTTGTATTCATAAAGATGAGAACAAAACTCTGATCTAAATAATACGAATGATCAAGGTTCACCTACAAAATTTCTATAACTTTGTCGTTTTTTTTATTAAATTTTTTTAGGAGAAAACTGTGAACAAAAGGGATGTCCTGGCGTTAAATCAAGCTGTTCAGGACATGGCTATTGTGACGAGACTAACCAGTTGTGTTACTGTAACCAATATTGGAAAGGCATCGGTTGCAACGTACCTAATTGTCCGGGTGATCCTGACGACTGTAATAACAAAGGCAAGGCCTGTTTTACTTATTACTTTATTTTATTTTATCACTAGCAGCATAGACCGGTGGTTCACGCACAACTCGGGAAATTTTTGGTATGGCCAAATATATATATGCGTATATATATGTATATTCAAAACCAATTATAACGAAAAATCTTGTATAACTTTGAACATAATGCTGGACAACTGTTTCGATCTTATTCGATCTTATCAATGACACACAAGGCTGTTAACATTCCACACCCCACGTAAGATTCCAACCTGCAAACCACGTGGTTTAAAACAAACGCTTTAACAACTGGGCCACGACACAGCAATTTTTACAGCCTTACTCTTTATCGTAGCCACGCTCTTCACAAAGTTTTGTCCGATAAACCCCTTCGGCTTCAATGATGAAAACGGATCAATATTTATATATTAATTGAGAGTCTTCACTTCAAACTAAACCCTTTATTCAGTAGATCTAAATACTTAAAGAGCTTTTTTTATTACTCAGATTTGTTTTATTCTTTTGATTTAGGAATCTGCGATGTCAAAAATTTTTTCCCTCCTCGCTGTGTGAACTGTACAAACTCAATGGGACCTGCTTGTGAACTACCTTGCATCCATGGTCGTGAAACCCCACTCTTTAGCAGTCAGTGTCATTTTGATTCATGTTTCTCGGGCCTAGGGTGTCAGACTGAATGTTCTAATCAAGGAAAATGCACTGCCCGGCAAACGTGCGCATGTCATGCTGGATTTAAGAGTTCGTTATGTGATGTACCTGACTGTCCAGGTAAGCTTGGATTTTCCTGAACCCTACCTAGGAGAGCATCATTGTTATCTAAATATTAATTTACGTGTGTGTTCGTGTGTCAGAAATCACGAACATAAATAGTAATCATTAGATAAGAAAAAGTTAACTAACTTTAATGACTCCTGCCTTCGGAGAAAACTAAAACCTTTTCCGGTGGAAAAATTTTTTTTTAAATGGCAGTTTTAGCTAAACGCTAAAACTGCCATTTTTTTTTAATTTATTTCTTTTTCTATTTTGGTTTTATAATCTATCTGAAACAAATATCTATGAACAAACTTTGTCCCATTTAAATTGTATAATCTAAGTAAAACAAATACCTGTAAATGAACATTAACAAATTTATATTTTTAAATCAAAGGTGAACCGGACTGCGGAAATCGGGGAATTTGCACCCGGAAGCAAAACCAATCTGTGTGCATTTGTAACCCAGGATTTGAAGGCCCTGACTGTTCGATCTTAGTCTGTCCAGGAGTTCCTTCATGTACAGGAAACGGCAAGTAGTACATTTATTTGACTTTCTTCAAACGTTTGCTGGACAATATAATTGAAACAAAAAAATCATTTTTCACTGATCACAAATATTTTTTTATTTTATTTGTGTTAAAACCTAACTGAAAAGTGAAATTAATAAATTCTGTTTAAAATCTTTAAGGTTGAAATACTAATTATTGAATTGGAGGCGTTTTTATTTATACATACTAATGTGTATTCCCGTTTAAAAACAACAGATTTTTAAAACATTTAATAAATTTTACCTTTAAATATAACAATAATTTCATATTTGATATATATATATTCCTAAAGTTATATCTATCGATATATATAAATATGTGTGTGTAAACGATTTTTCTAGAATACTTATTTATCGATTTCGTTTCTAAACTTATTTTTCGACAGGCAACTGCACTCTTTTGAATGGACCTAAAAGCCCACCCCAGTGTATTTGCAGACACGGCTTTGGGGGAGAGGCATGTGACTCGTGCCTTCCAAGGTTTGTTGGACAGCAATGTGACCAATGCCAAGCCGGCTACATCGGTTCAAATACAGATTGTTCAGTTTTTTGTCTACATGGGTATGCAACTGCAAAAGGTAAACCAACATCAGCTTAAATTACAAGAAAACTGATTTATGTAAAAAAAATACAGCCTCTGGAACCGCAATCGCTTTAAGGTTTACCACTTTTTAAAATGGGGAACATTTAAATCTAAATTAACCTCGAGGCCGTTTCGACCAACATCTTGTCAGGAGAAAAATCATTGGTAAAGCTAAAAGAACTGTAATAACGAAAAGAAAGAGCACGCAAAAACTGGTATTGTGCCCAATGAGGGTTTGTACTCAACCAAGTAGATATATCCAGTATGTAACCGTTTTAACTCTTGAAAGGCGTCTTGGTTGACCATCTAGCTCTATGGAAAGAACCTTCAGTGGACGACCTCTTTTAAATCAAGGAATGGGCGAAGTCGACTAGAGTCAGTTGATGGGAAGTCAGACATTGGAATCGTAGTACCCGAGTTCGAATCCGAGTCGTTCTGTCTGCGTTTAGAGAAAATAGCATTGCGTTCAGGAGAGTATTCTTATTCCTTTACTTATTTTTTTCAACACAACGTGTAGGTCTCAAAATGAAAAATTTAGAGCAATATAGACCTTTCGGCTTGAATCCTATTAATTTTGAACTGAAATTGACTCATTATCTGCTATACTTTTAATCTTCTGTTGACAGGAGGATCTGTCTGCAAATGTTACGATGACGATACCAAGGGACATTGGACGGGCGCAAGTTGTAACGAATGCCAACCTGGATGGAAGTTCCCTTCTTGCACAGAATGTGCCAAAGGTCAGTTTTCATTTTAATTTCATTTTAACGACTATGTGGACTTTCATTCTCATTGCTTTTGTTAACCTTTTCACTGCTTCTCATTTGCCAACTGCTGCCCCATCTGGCCAGCAATTTTTAAAGAAAATATCATATTCCAACCTACTAATTTTAACACAGAAAGTTGGCACCACTGTGTTTTGCATAATAAATGTTATACATAATAAAAAAAACGTCCATGTTTCGCGTTATCTTTTATGATACAGACCTTTCGGCCCGCGGCCAACTTAACCAACACAACTCCTTGTAAATTGTTTCCCCGAATGGATGAAACATTTCCAGAGATGTAACATGCGTGGATGCTTCCTTGTGTTATTTGTAGGGAAGACTCCCCAATCATCCCCCACACACATGACAAAAAAATATTATATTTTCTCGAGTAAAAAAAAATCAAGTTAGGATCAGTTTATCCAACGGGCAACCTTACAAATTGTCAAGCGCGTTTTTTACAACTATTCTTATCGCAAAATCAAAATTCAAGATCAATGCTTCCATATTTTTTCTTTGCTAACATATATTAACACACACACACACACACACACATACATATATATATATATTACTCATACATATCTGTACAGATATGTTTACATATACAAATATGTTTCTGTGCGTTCGTATGTATGTGTAGTCTATGTCATTGTGTGTGTTTATACACTGAGATATTCTTAGATTCTATACACACAAGCACACACATATATATGTATATAATTTAATTTAATTGAGTAATCCAATTTTCCTGTCAGCAACTCAAAATGAATATATTTATTTATACATATGTATATATATATACATTTATATATATGGTATGTGTGTGCAGCCATAAATACGTTTACATATACGTTTCTAAACGCATATATATGCACATATATATACACCTATATATATATACACATAGATATGAAAATATGTGTATATGCTAGACTATTCATAGTATATATATATATATATACATATTTTTGAAAATATATTAATATGAATATATAAGTATATAAATGTGTGTGTATATGTACATATATGTATCTAAGCATGCATACATACATGTATCTATATGTTTATGTATATATATATGTGTATATTTTCTTGTATATGTTGTAAAATCCATCATTATATAAATATATATATACACACATTCATGCATTATGCATTTTTACGTGAATGACAATGTATGAGCGATCATCTACTTACTACTAACCACTCCATCCTCTTCCCCGTTCGTAGAGATTGGAACAGAACAGATTGGAATTTTCCGGAAGCAAAATTGATAAACATTTGCATCCAATGCAGTGCAGTGATTCTTAATTCATCTTGTTTTTCTTATGTTTTGAAAATACATGATCAGTCAGAATAGTTTTACTCTGACAGCTGATATTTTAATATTGAAATATTTATTCAACAAAAGATAAAAATTGGGTCAAACATTGGATTAAAAAATGTGTAGTCAACTTTTCATTTTCTAATTTTCTATCAACTAGTATCACTTCAACCTGTTTTTTTACATGGAAATTTCTATGAAATTAAACTCTAAAATCTATTCAATTCATTCAAATGCAAAGTTATTTGCAATTCAACAATAAAATCTATTAAATCTTTCCAAATGCAAATTTCTATGCAATTCAACAATCAAATCTATTCAGCCATTTCAAATACAAATTTCTATAAAATTCACCAATGAAATCTATTCAGTCTTTTCAAATGCTAATTTCTATAAAATTCAACAATGAAATCTATTTACTCAATAAACAATAATGTCTATTCAGTCTTTTCAAATGCAAGTTTCTATAAAATTCAACAATGAAATATTGCCTGTCTTTTCAAATGCAAACTTGCGCAAAATTCAACAATTCTCTCTTTGCAAATGCAAATTTTTATAAAATTCAACATTGAAATGTTTAAATTCAAGGTTGAATGCAAATTTGAATGCAATTAAACCATGAAATGTATTCGTAAGTAGACTATGATTTCGTTTGATCTCGCAATTTCTTTCGATTAATCCAGTTGGAAATCTCCCGTTTTTAGTCACGATTTGAGTGCACCGCGTATATTGATTAAATCATTTCATTTCATACCTTATTTTCTTGCAGATTTTGTCGGGCCTGGTGATTGTGCCACACGATGCATAGATAACCAGGGGACATTTAAGGATCAGAATGATGGTGAAGGTGGCGTCCACGCGGTGATTCCTCATTTCCGCTGTTTGAGCCCCGATCAAGGAGGTCTGTTGAAGGCCTGGTTCGGCTATGAGAATTTGAATTCCCATAACATCTACATTCCGATCGGAAATGAGAATATCATCAAAGCGTCTGTGCCTGTCAACAATGAAAATGTGAACTCAAAGTTTTCACCTGGTTCGAAGAAATATTCATTTTACATTGGGTGAGATTTATTTTGTATGAAAAGACTTGATTATATTGATGTGTGTGTTAAAAGATGAGAGACTTTAGGTTCCAGTGAATATGAATATCTAATAATAGCAAAATACTTTCAAAAAAAGACTTGATTCCATTGATGTGTGTATTAAAATATAAGAAACTTTCGATTCCAGTGAATATCAATATTTATTAAGAATGGCAAAATATTTCTATGAAAATACATGGTTCTATTAGCATGTGTATTAAAAGATAGGAAACTTATGGTTCCAGTAAATAGTAATATTTGTTAAAAATAGAAAAATTCTTCTATAAATGACATTACTCCATTACTATGTATTAAAAGATAAGAAACTTGCGATTCCAATGATATAATGTATTCGTAGAACCATTTTGAACGTTACACATTTTTCAGAATTTAGTAATAATATTAAAATAACAGAACCCGTGGACATTCCAAGAATAATTGTTTGTTTTTTTAAATAAAAAAGAATGTACTACGTTTTTAAAACCTTACGCACCAATAAATCCACTTAACAATTTGACTTTTTTAATATAAAACAAAATATACAATTTGAAACCTTAAACTTAAAAAAAACATGTTTTTAAAATTCATTTCACTGGAACACGTTTTAATTATCTCCATTGTAGATTAAAGGGAGGTAATTTGTTCTTCCCTAATTACTGATTGTGATAACGATTGTTATTTGTGACCCAGAAATAAACTAACCTATTAATATATGTATTGCACTATGGCTGAAGTATTAAAGTACCTTTCACCTTAGATAATTACACGCTGCAAACTTATATTCAAACGTTAGTCTATTTTTCGTTTTCCCCGCACACCCCCACCAAAATAAACAAAATTCAAAAACAACAACCAGGTACCGTATCATGCCGGTCGCTGGCTTTTAGCTTTAGCAGTCAAATCTGTACTGAACGGCATGCTCTTTCTCACATGGACCGACCAGCGGCTAAAACTTATTCGAATAGAGTCACGCCTCAGAGTGAGGAATGGGTGTCTCAGAACACTCTGAAGTTACAAAATCTGTATAAACTACAGGAATACTTAGCTTAAACCAAATAAATAAGATGTCTTCCTACCTAACAACAACAACAAAAAAGATTTAAAACTTAAACCCATTTCCCCTACAAAATGTTGAAAACAAATAATGTATAATTATAGGCTATGGGTCTAAAGGTCTTTATCACTCATTCTAGGATTAGAATGGAAGAACTAAAAATAGCTAAACGAATGCCAATATCATAGAATTTTTCTCCAGGCGCAGATGTTGCACAATTGTGAAAAATTAATTTTAACAGCGCAATATTTAATAATAATAGTGATTCAGTAAATATTGTCGAAGTGAATAAAAAGCTGAATTGTAATTGATCAGACTTTGGAACAAAGCTAGCCTAAATTTTAACATTCAATCGTAGATTAAGATTGAAATAGTGAATGAATTCATGCAATTAAATTTTGCTTGGTTACGGAAAAATTTCTAATGGTTTTGATCCCCTCATCACTTTTAAAGTCTAATGAATGTGTTTTTTTGTCTGGTGTCTATTCATTTCATATTCATAATAATAATAATAATAATAAAAACTTATAAAAAACATATTTATTTTTGTCTATTCATTTTTGAAGACTAATGTGCTCATCGTTATAGTAAATGTTTTCCCTACGTTTCAGCCAACTTTTCCTCTGGCCAACTTCAGGTGCATTGTTAAGTGTATTTTCAAAATATTCTAGACTATTTATTATTATTGTAATTTTTAATGTATTTTTATAGTAACAAAATTCACTGTATTTTTATATTTGAGTAAATTTTCATGATTTGTATTCACAACTTTTTTGTGATGTTATAGAAATGCCTATAAATCATATTTCTTAATGCTCGATTGTTGGAAAGATTTGAATTTTTCTAATTCTGTCTTTCTCTGCAGATCCCTTCCAAGGAACAGTACAATCAGCTGGCACCTAACGTATTCTCCTTCAAATAAGGCCTTCAATGAAACAGTAAATATCCAAACAGCAACATTTTGTCAAGAAACACCACGAGTAAGTCATTAGTAAATCATTTTCTAAATGAATCCTTTTATTTTTTAGATGAATAATTCCATTCTTTATATGAATTCTTCTATTTTCGATAGAAATAATTTCATTTTCTAAATGAATCATTTTATTTTCGAGAGAAAAAATTCCATTTTCTATATAAATCCTTTCATTTTTTAGATAAATTTACTTCCCTATCGTGACATTTGACTCCAGTTAATCGCATTCTATTTTCAGGGGAAACGTTACAACTCATCTGAATCCGGGTACTGTCATTGTAACTATGGATACTGGGGAGCCGCCTGTGAGTTTACATGTGCAGGTGGTGCCTCTAATCCGTGCTATGGAAACGGCCAATGTAATCCAAGGACCGGTACCTGTATATGCAAAGAATCGGCCCAGAACCAGACTAATTGCAAAACCTGCTACCCAGGTTGGATGGGTACAGACTGTTCGATTGCTTTTGCCCAAACACCAGTGAGCACCCGAGGAACCTTCCTTGCAAAATCTTTCCAAAGTGGTCATTTCATTACGTTTAATGGTGCCCATTTCAGCTACTCAAGACCCGGTGAACATCTACTATTCTATACAAAACTTCACGATATTTCTGTCCATATCCTACAAGCCGTTTCTTCTAGCCATTCTTTAGCCGTGCAAACCCATTCAGTGGCAATTAAGGTTGGGAACAACGTGATCAAATTCGTAACAACTGGGTTAAAATTTGGCCAGGTCTTCTGGAACAGAAACCCGTTGATCGGAAACCAAACATTTGAAATTGTCACTGGTATGCGCTGCGTCCATGTATCACATAACCATTTTAGGATTGATCACTCAATAATCAAAATCAATATATTTGTTCGCAGGAATTCTATTGATGTATCGATACGCGCTGAGCGCCTGTTTTGCCTCCAAAGCACTGGTCTCTTAAGTCGGTGCTCAGGTGATGTCAATTCGGATTTTGTAACCCGTAAAGGCACAGTGCTACATCCAAACAAAACTTTAAACCAAGCATCTATTCATGAAAGATTTGGCATATCGTGGATTGTTTCAAAAGAAAATACGCTGTTCAATTTAACTAATCATAACACAATCGCTGGTTCGTGTCTCATATTTAATGGTTCAAGTATCATTAGCGATCCTTTGTTTACGTTCTCGAAATCAGACGTGAGCATTGAAATCAAATTCAAACCAAATGAGTTGCATTCAATTTGCGGTGTATTGTGGTCCTATCGTTCACATGATTCCTTAAGTATTCTCATATGTGAAAGGCATGTAAGTGTTCATTTCGAAGGTGTTATACACCACTTTAAATCTCTGGCTGTAACCACTGGAAAATGGTACCATTTGACGGTGGTTTGGTCTAAACAAACCACGATTTTACAGGTATTCTTGATCACGGAAAAATATTCTCGTGATCAAATGATCAAGCTTGGTACGACTACGAACTTTCCATTCCAACCGGGTGGAACCATAAGAATTGGCCAATGGAATCCTGTTCTTAATAGGAGAATAATTGTTGATGTCTCTTGGAGATTTTCTGGGAATATAGACGATGTTAGAATTTGGAAAAAACGCTTGAGCTTGGCTGAGATGGAAAGGTTAGCGTTTGCATACGTTCCTACTTCTACTGTTGGTCTCGTAAACCATTGGTTATTGAACGAAGGACACGGATCTGTTACTGTTGATATTGTATCTGGTATAGCGATGCGGATGATTAACACGCCATGGACACGGCCAAAATGGTCTTTATCGACTGTTCTGATCGCCTATCCACCGCTTCACGTTCACAACATCTACAAAATTTTCAGCAATTTCAAGAACTCTCAATATCAAAAGTTTTGTCAGCAAGTGGTTTACTCTTCTGATTTCAACAATTCCTGCTCAGCACTAGGAACATCAGTTGTGTCTATTTTCCACAAGCAATGTGTTTTCAATGCAGAGTCTCACGTTTCAACCGGTGCATCAATGGAGGTTGTGTTAGCATTTGCCTCATACTGCCGCCATGTGTTTCATATTAACACTGAACCAGAACAGAAGCTTTGCAATACGTTTCCGACCAGGAGCTTCCCCAGTTGGGTTGGCAGAAACTGCAACATTCCATGCGTTTCTGGTTACCTGTCTAAAAGCCGACAACTCTGCACCTGCCTACACGGTTATTGGGGACCCTCGTGTAAGAACTTTTGTCCCTTTAGTCAAAACAGACCGTGTGGGTTTGGCACTTGTTCCCCAAACACTGGATTTTGTAGATGTGACACTAATTTCATTCAAGGTTCCGACTGTACTAAGTGCTCAATAGGATGGCATGGAACTGACTGTATTTCTACTCGCGTTAGCACAAAAACCAGTGATGCAATTGCACTCTGTACTGTATTTAGCTATTCACACTTCATCATGTTTGATGGTCAGTCCTACACAGTAAACAAGGCTGGAGAATTTATTCTCACTAGATCTTCCGAGATGAACGCTTACATAAGGACTATACCCTGCGGGTATGAGGATCAGATATGCGTCACGGGTCTTTGGATAGAGACTAAGGCAAATGGTAACTTAACAATACACGCCCCAACTGAAAAAAGTTCGCAGTTAACCGTATGGCATAACAGCAAAAATATTATGTTTGATTTGGTTTATAACATCAGTTCATCTATAACCATCGAATGGGATTCAAAAGATGATCTTCTCTTAAACATAAGCAAACAACAAGTGAGAATTCAGAATTCCGGCCATTTTCTGGAACTGACCATAACATCTGAGAAACGCAGCTGCATTTCTTTGACAAGTGGCCTCTGTGGAAATTGTGATGGCAAGCCGGACAACGATTTTAGACTTTCCGCTTCTGAAGTCCTCAAATACGAAAATATTTCTGCGGTGAACATCAAACATCACCTATCTTCAAACAGTATAGACCACTTCCGTTCAACTGGGTTTGTCTACATTCGGGGCTCATACCACGAACCAAGATTCACCTCTAACGGGGGACATTGCCTTCATTTCAATAACTCCGGCTGCGAATCTTCCACCATTGATGCAGCGTTCAGCGGAGAGCACGTGACCGTGGAATTTAAATTCAGAACAACCACGAAAACTGGCGTTTTGATTGGACTTCATTCTAAATCCAAACTTTTGGTCTATTTGAATGAGACAATATGGATCGTTTATGGTGGTCAGCACCATGATACTGGAATCGCGGTCAGTGTGAGTATCTGGAGTCATGTTAGTTTGGTGTACAACAAAATCCACAAAAAATTCGTCATTTATCATATTTCCGGTTCATCTTTGACCTCCGTGTCTGTTGTTAGCATTGTGACAGCAGAGAAAGTGTTCGTGCCTGGTGACACTCTCCGGTTCGGTTCGACGGTAGGAACATTAATCCCTCCATTCTTTGGCGAGATTGACGAAGTGCGCGTCTGGAACAGAACGTTTGGTATTTTTAACATTATTCAAAATGTTCGTCTAAGAATCGACATTTCATTCAAAGGAATCCAACATCTATGGTCATTTTCGCGTGGAAAGAGTCTCATAGCAGTTGATATCATCGGTGGCCTTGAAATTCGTCTCCCTCACAGCGGTGTCTCGTGGTGGCTCTCTGGGTTGCACCAACAGGTTCGTGATAGTGTGGCTGTTGTAGCTGGTAAGAAAACTGACGACCCTCTCTGGATAAAAGCTGAAAAGATTTGCGAGGATTTCTTCGGTCCGAATCGCTTGGTTAATGCTTGTTCTGGTCTTGGAGACTCGGTTAGGAAATTTTATATAGAAACTTGCAAAACTGATATTTACAAAAGTTCCGACGATAGCATGTACGTTAACTCTTTAGCATCCTATTCTGAGTTATGTGTGAAACTTGTCGACGGCGTTGATTCCCCTTTGCTTGACCTCTGTAAAAAGAAAGGCACCAAACATTATAGAAGAGTATGTTTGAAATGTAAGTTCGGAGAACTTGATCAAAACGATGACTGCAAATGCCAGCACGGTTATTGGGGTTTTGATTGTTCACAGGTATGTCCTGGAGGCGTCAACAATGTCTGCAATGGCGTAGGACACTGCAATGTCTCAAGCGGTCAATGTCATTGCTTGCCGAATTGGAATGAGCGTAATGAATGCCGGACATGCAAGGACGGTTGGTCTGGCAAACAGTGTGATATCGGACTTCCAGAGTCGAAGAACGGTTCATTTTTACAAGAACATAGCTACTGTAGTCTATTTGGCTCAAGTCATATATTGACGTTTCAAGGTGGTAAATTTACTTTCAGGAAAGTTGGGGAGTTCTACGTAGTTCACGGTACTAACACTTATAATAATAAGGACTTGGTTTTGCAGGTGAGAACCTCTGACTGCTTTTACGGGTCAACATGTATCACAGCAATGGCGCTCAAATACGGGAATGACATCTTAGTGGTTAGATCTGCATACGCGAAGACCGAATCGGATTTGATCTGGGTGAATGGCGAGAGAAAACTTGAAATGAATGTAGTGGAAAAAGAAATGTTTGCATTTGAAAAGTTATCAAAGAATGAATATATTATCGAAGAGGCCCGACATCACTTCAGTGTTAAGTTGAGGACATACGGCTCACACATGACTCTAACGTTTGAAGTCAGTCGCTTGTTTTGTAGCAACCTAGTGACTCTTTGCGGACAATGTGCAAACAACTCTAGGACTGTTATGACAGAAAACGATGATTGGTTAGTGCCAACGGAATCGTCTTTATTTGGTGTAATATTCCATAATAATGAACGTCTGGAAAAGAAGTATTTAACAGGAGCGGGGAATTGTCTCTTGTTCAAAAAAACCCAGATAACAAGTACAGTTATTAGTACTGCTATTGCTTCAAAGACGGATATCACTTTTGAGTTCTATGTCAATCCTTCAACAAGTGGAATATTTTTAACGTATAGTCGAGACAGTGTTTTCTGTGTGTTTACCAAGTCTAACAGACTCATGATTCAGGCTGGTCGTCGTCTAATCTCTACAAATCTAGAAGTCAAGACATTTTTGTGGCATCGTATTGTCATTGTATGGAACCATCGATCTAAAAATCTTGAAATATTTGTCTCATCAAAAAAAGACATTATCAAAACGGAAACCCTTGATCTGTCATCATTTGAGACCAATTTATTCGAGCCGAATGGAACTTTGACTCTTGGGGGCTGGTTTCAGCCCTTTAAAGAAAACGTCACTAGTCCAACCGAAATGAAGTTCTCAGGCCATATTGATCAGCTACTCGTATGGCATAGGTCATTCGTCTACAGTGAGCTTCGAAATACCTGGGGATCGCATATTGAACCGAATACACCCGAATTGTCAGCACTGTGGAAATTCAATGAAGGTCAAGGGTTAGTTTCTATTGACACCATTCAGGGGATAGCTTTCTATATTGATAACTCTGAATGGAAAGGGTCTCACACAAAGTGGGTAATATCATCGGCTCCACTCGAAATACCCATTCGAGATACAAATCGAAAATTCCGTTCAATGTCTTTTCAATCGCTGGCCCAAGATCGCTGCAAGGCTTTAGTCTATAATAAATACTTCACCGAATACTGCTCGCAAACTAGAGAATCAGTATTTGATTTCTTTTATATTTCCTGTGTGAATGATATAGCAGCTTCTGACAGCCTAGACCCAATCCTGGAAATTATCGTCTCCTTTGCGGATTTCTGTCAGCTTAAAGAAAGGCTACTTTTTTGGCCTGCACAGAATCTATGCAACCATTTTGCCTCGGAGCAGTTTCCACTGTGGTACGGTCCTAACTGCAAGAAGTCATGCCATTTTGGAGATGTAATCAAAGAGTCTTGTCTCTGCCAACGTGGTTACTGGGGAAGGACTTGTATCAGACCCTGTGAAGGAGGAACACACAATACTTGCAGCGGTCGGGGGAAATGCGAACAGTATACCGGTAGCTGTGAATGTTTGGTCAACTGGGGAGGTCCCCTTTGTAATGAATGCGCCAAGGGATGGAAAGGCCCTAATTGCAGCATTGCTGTACAGACTTTACCAGACCTTTCACCCAAAGCCTGTTCAGTTATTCCCGGAAGTTTTTTTACAGCACTAGATGGAATCAGTTTCGCTTTGGGTGCCAACAATGGAATCTATACTCTTTTCAAAGACGGCAATCTTGAGATCCAAATCTACATGATGCCGTGTCAAAAAATGTCTTCGTGCGTGACAGCTGTTGCAATGAAATGCACAACAACTACATTGGTCCTTACTTCAACTGATTTATATATAAATGGGACTGTCCTCTTTCTTTTAAATGAAGTTAAGATATCCGATCAGTATTTTATACGACGAATTGACCTTTTGACTTACGAGATTTACGGTAGCGGCGGAATACTGATCAAAATCTATCAGGAAGAATCATCTCTCAATATTGAACTGCAGTTATCTCGATGTCAAAAACAAACGTCAGGACTTTGTGGAGTATGTAGTTTACCAGCAAAAAATAATTGCAAAGATAATGATACATTATGTTTGGCAAGAAATTTAGGTTTAGCGAAACTTCTAAAGACAGTCGATATATCTTCCTCGGTCCTTGAAAAATATTGGAAGTCTTGGCATAAACCAACTACGGGTGATAATATATTCACTTCCGTACCAGGAACAACAAGTTTGGAAACTGATTCTGGTTTTGCAATTTCTGTGAATGGAACTTGGTTGATTTCTGAACCATTTAAACCTGAATTCCTTAATTCTGAAGACATCACGATTGAAATAACGCTAAAGATCTCCGAACAAGAACGGTCTTTTGGGGGAACGGTATTTTCGTTTACACAGAACAACACCTTTGCTATTTCAATAGTAGAAGGGGAGTTCTCTCTTCACTTCAATGAAACTGTTTTCAAAACAGGGATCTCTGTTGTTATCGACAAATGGACACATATAGCTATTGTATACAATAAAATAAAGGGAACATTAATATTCAATTATGTCAATTCAAACAAAATCATTGTTTACAAAAAGTTTGAAATTGGCAATGGTTGTTTTCCAGTTGGAGGTACTCTTGCAATCGGAATATGGCAATTATCAGTCAGAAACGAAGACAGTAAACCTAAAGGGGTATTCTACGGCTTTGTTAATAAAATCGAAGTGTGGAACAAACATATGACGGTGGCAGAAATTCTCTCCCACTGGACTATCACTTTTATGAAAAAGGTCGATTTTCTTGCACTGTGTTGGAATTTTGATGAAGGCTTTGGTAAGGTGGCTAAAGATATTGTCTCTGGACATGTTCTTAAGATTCAAGGAAATGGAATAATCTGGACTTTGTCTGATTTTAAGAGTTCAATGATCAGTGCCCAAGTTGAGGAGCTATTTGAAATAAATATGATTAACGAAGCGTCCCGTTTGTGTACGAGATTTCTTCTTTTGGGTGACATTCCGAATATCTGTGCTCGGCTAAGCGCCACTAATCAATTCTTTTACGGTGCGTGTGTCTCAAACGTGGTCAGATCAAAAAACAAAGACATTGCCCTTAATTCTGTGATAATGTTTTCTTCGGTATGTCAATCGATCCTGGGGTTGAACGAGTCTCCTTCGCGGAGACTTTGCAACTCTTTCCCTTCCAGGCATTTTCCATTAGTCATTGGTTCTGACTGTAGCCAGAAGTGTATATTTGGAAGAGCAGACAAGAAAAAGAAGACCTGCGTTTGCTGGCCCGGTTATTGGGGAGAACAGTGCGATAATGAGTGTTCAGGGGGTGCTAGTAACTTCTGTAATGGACATGGCAAATGTAACACGATAACAGGGAATTGTATCTGCGAAATGAATTGGGATGGCGAAAAATGCGAGTCTTGTGCCCAAGGATGGACAGGAAAGAATTGTAGTCTTCTTAGCTCCACCATTCCTGACGATTCTCCTTTGATATGCACTTCTTTGAGAAATGGAATGGTTTTGAACTTCGATGGCATTGGTTTCCGTGTAAACAGACCTGGAACTTACAATCTTGTGATGAGAAGGAATTTCAGCATACAGGTATTTAATCATTCATTTTTAATTTCTTTATCTCTTCTTTTCTTAATTATTTTTAGTTTCTGTGTAACGTGACAGGCTACATTTATTCATAAGCATTGTATTGCCCAGCCTT
>JAYKTE010660355.1:0-17847 GCA_036873565.1 Xipholeptos notoides | reverse complement strand
TAACACTGATTACAAAAGCCCAGGGATGAGCACATAAAAAAATGGCCTTGTGCCAAACTTGGGTTGGTGCTCGACCACGTAAATATCATATATAATGTCATTTTAAGCATAATTTTAGGATATTTTGGGTAAATTTCTGACCCTTGGAACGGATTAATTTGGTTTCTTTTAATTTAAATAGGAATGACTGCTTTGAGATATGATTATTTTTTATATATATGACGGCGGTCATGGAATGAATTCAATTCATATCTCAAGGTATCACTGTACTATGATCATACTTAAGTTAATTTTCTATGCTGAGAAACAAAAAAGAAGGTTAATAAATTTTGCCAGATATTTTGAAAGAATAATGAATAATATCTCAAGGTATCACTGTACTATGATTATACTAAGGTTAAAAATAATAACAAATCTGTTAATTTTCTATGCTGAGAAACAAAAAGAAGGTTAATCAATTTTGCCAGATATTTTGAAAGAATAATGAATAAGAATGCAAAAGTATTTTTACCCTTTGGTGGTGATGATTCCTTTCGGTTTTGCAAATAATATAGCAGCTGTTCTATCTCGGGTAACTTATTTGGAGATATTAATTTACATTTGTCAATAATTTCCCGAGACAAAGCAGAGAGATCTGTATTTTCATTCAAGTTTTTTACACGTATTCTGTAAGAAAAATGCATCAAACATTAATGTAGAAACAGAATGCCAGTTAAAAAAATTGCTAGTTCTAGGGCTGTGACAGTGTGACAATATGCTTTTATTAAAGAATATTCTTTAATAAAAGCATTTTGTCACAGTCCTAATATTACATAAAACTTATTTGAAACTAACTAAACAGGGTGAAACAGAAATAAAATAGTGTTTTATTTGTGTTAAAAGTTAAGTGCATTTAAATGAATAGTAGGATTATTTATTTACCAAAGTATAAATAATAGTAATAAATCCATAGAAATTAATGTCAAGATCATCTAATTTAGTTATAAGAAATAGGGTTTTAATAAGAGTAAAGAATGAAAGTTTAGTTATAAATAATTACTTATAAAATGCTATTTATTTCATAAAAAGAGATTCAAATTATCAAGATTTAGAAAGTAGAAAATACATTAATACATAATGATAATAATAATAAAGAAAGGTTAATAAGAACCATTGGGATGAGGCTTGATAATTTGTATACTTATTACGGTCTTCATCTTAGAATTTGGTAAATTGACTACATTTCTTCCAATTTATCTTTGGATTTTGACCATGATCAGAAAACCTAAAGAAGGCCAAAGGATAAACTGGCTGAAACGTAGTGAATTTAACAAATACAAAAATGAGAACCATACTCTGCATAATAAATTTACAAATAAATGTTTAGTTACATTTTTTGACATTCTTTTCTCTCTCCAAGCATTGGATCACCAAGCTCTCCTAAGATGGTTGCTTCCAATTCATAATTGACCACCAAGGCTTTCTCTGTAGGATGAACATCAATACTGCCACACTTGACTTTCCTAAAAGGACAAAAAAAAACTCACTCTTAATAAAGCTGTAATTTAAAAGTGACCACATATCCTATTATTTAGGGCAATGCATGCATTTACATTGAAACTACAGATTATAGATAGTGTATTCTTTATCTAAAACCTGAAAACCTAAATTAAAAAGTAAGCTTTTAAGTACTAATATACCTTCCGACAAATAGAAAACATTTTCAGTATAATGTCATTGAAATAAAACTAGCTTGTTTCAGGATATATATCAGGGTTTCCAAAAATTTTTCAGGCTGGCGTCCCCTTGGCTTCTACAAAAGACTGCTAGGAACCCCTACCCCATAAACATGTGTAAGCTTTTTTTCAAAGTGTAAACAACAATATTATAAACAACATATGTATTTAAAAACAATGAGATAGTACCCAAGCTCAACTTTGTCAGCTAGTAGACATTTTATTTGATCTTGACAATAATCCTTTATAATCACATCAAACATTTTTCAAATTGAAAATAATATTAAACACAAAATCTGCTTTTCAAAAATAATAATTAACCATTTTTTTGTCTTCACGATTACACATAATTGTGTATTTTTTAGTTAACTGTCCCTTTTTGTGTTACTTACCTCCTATATGTCCCAATATCATCCCTTTAGGCAGCGAGGGTGGAGCATTGGTAAAAGCTTAGACTGGAATCATATTACACGAGTTCAAATCCCAGTCAAAACCATTACAAAAGCCCAGGGATATAATGAGCATGTAAAAACTGGCCTAGTGCCGGACTTGGGTTTGTGCTCAACCAATTAGATATATCCCAATATCACCCCTTGGGCTAGGTTTGGAACTTTTATGGCTTAAAAATGAATTGAGATTATTTTAGTTGATAAGTGTAGACACAGAGTCAACAGCCTTTGGTGATTGTCAATTGTTTGCCACTGCAGTCACCAGACTGTTCATCACACTATCAATTGATATTGAGCACTTCATCTATAACTATAGGCAACATTTTATATTATTCTCTCTGTCTTAATAAATGATGCTTGGAGATGAGCTTGTAATGTTGCAGCCAGTGCTACTAAATAACATGAATTGGATATAAAAATAACAAAATTAAACATTTCTTCCCTAAAAAAAAAAAAAGTTAGGTGTGGCTTCTAAGTGTGCTATTGAAATTTTACTCCACTAATATATATGTGTGGGTGGGTGGGTATGTATCTATAGTAATTGACATGTTAAAAATAAAAAAATATCAAAATAAAATAAATCTACAAAGAAAGCAATCATCCTAATAGTTTTTTTTAGAATATAATAAGCAGGTAACACTGAAAATAGAGAACCTGTAAGAAAGTTGTTCATGATTGAATAAGCCAACAGAAGTGTGTGTTAACTTCAAGTCTGTCTCCCATGGCAGATTTCCAAATGCCTGATTAATTTTCAATTTCTTGTAATAGAACAAACAAAATAAAAATAACACAGAAGTTCTTTGGATCAATGTTGCAAAGCCAGTAACCCAGAATATAAAAAAAGAACAATACAAGAAGGAGAGGGGTAAAGAAGTGAGAGGGGAAAAGAATGAGTATATTTATTTTGGAATATTGAAAATGGTTGCTTCTAAGATACATTTGGACCAAGAGACTACAAAAATATATGATATAAGAAGAAATAATAGAAAAAAAAAAAATCTTCCAAAAACGTAGAAGATACCTTTCACTTTAAGTGATTTTGAAGAATAAAAGTTAAAATTTTACCAGTATTTTTTGTACTATTGTCCTCATCCTTATTATTCTTTGTCTCCCTACGTTTCAACAGAATTACTATTTGGTCTTCTTTAGTTAACCTAAATTGTTGACTCATACTGTTTTTTTTTGGAATCGTAACAACTTTGTGTGTCACTGATGAGATTCAATAAAACGGAAACATCTGTCTGGTACTATGTTAAAAGTTATGCAATATTTTGTATTGAATAACTTATGATTTATGTTATAATTTGATTGAAATATATATTTTTGGCTATATCTAGAGTTTTCTGAGTTCAGGCTATTCTACTTGTCCAAAAATAGAAGGTAAGAGATAAAAAAAAAAATTCATACACAGAAGTTTTATCAGATCAGAAATCCCAACCAGAAGCTCAAATAGAAAATCTATATAATGATAAAAGTGAAAAATGCATGTGTGAGAACGATTTTTCCCTCCCAAACTCTTTTGACATTTCTTTGCCTACAGTCTTGGAATTTGACATAAAGACTATTCAGACCTGGGGCAAACTTTTTAATTGGTTTTCACTTGGAAAAATATTGATTTAGATATATTCTTTTCAATTTTAATAAGTGAGATATCATGGTTGTCAACAGATGCCGACAATCAGTATTCCACACAAATCTTTTTAGCTGAACATTTGAATAAAAAGTTGTTTTTTTTAAATAAGATTTTACGTAATATCTGAAAAAAATTTTTTTAATAATTTTTAAAAAGTTTAAATAATTCTATAGAATTTTAAATTATGTATACTAACAGATGTAACTGTTTAATCCAGCACCTGGGCAACGCTGGGTAAATCTGCTAGTTATTTCTATTTTCAACCTTAAGAGTGCTTGGATCTTGTTATTTGACACTATGCAACAGAATTTGTTTTCATTTTTGTTTTTTTAGTAATCATAAAATATTAAAGAAACCAAAAAGTGGAATAGGGAGAAAGAACAGTAAAAACATATAAGTCTTGTTCTGGTTCTTAGAAGGCTCATTTATTGCTACCAGGGGGTACGTACTCTCTAAATCTAATTTCAGTATCTCTCATCTCTCAAAAGGAAGAAATATTGAATTACACCTTTTTATGTAGAAATAAATCCTTTAATTACAACTGAAGCGTAGATGGTGGTACAACAGAAGCTCTATTCGTCAGCATTAATGTTTTAACTGAATTCCATAGAGGAAAATAATCTTATCCAAACAGATTCGAAAGATAAAGGTATCTCAAATACTAAAAATACACAGATCTATTCTGTAGATTTTATATGTACAGTTTGAGAATACATTATCTATTCTTCCAACTGATAATTTAGGTTCAAGAACAAACAACTAACATTAATTGAAATACTCAAATCAAGTTTACTATACACAATTATCTTTGAAAAAGAAAATAGAGATTTTGCAAAAATACTAATAATACTGTCCAATGAAACTAGTTTATAAATGTACTTCTTAAAACACCACATAGTAAAGAAGACATAGTAAATCAGATATTTTCTTAAATCTGTTTGATTTCCGTTAAAAACTCATCCCAGCAACATTTGATCTGTTCATCACTGTATCAGTGGAAATGCTATTGGAATGTTGATAGAAGATTTATGTGTGTTTTGTCAGAAAGGATTAAGATTATCTGACATAGAAACTAACTATAGCTTGTGCACCAATTTACAAGTTACAAGATTATACATGCATAAAATGTTTTGAAGCAAGGGAATAAATAAATGCTGATTAGTTTTTTATATCGAAGTAGTGTTGAGTCATTAAGGAAAAATGAATCAAAACAGATCAGTAGGATTCAATAGAAAATACACAGACTTTTCTCTGAACTTTAAAGATTATATTATTAGCATCCATTATTATATTTACACATAGAATATGCAAGAAAAACAAACACATTAAAAAGATAAACATGAAAATCTACTATAAGAAGAGAAACTTCCTTAAAAAAGAACATAAACACATATTAAAACAGGCGAGGAGCTTACTGAAAAAAAATGCTTGACAACAAAAACAAATCTTTTGTTAAAAGAAGAAAAATAAAACTAACACTAAATTTAAAAAAAAACAAAAAACAAAATAGATAAAAAGATAGATATAAAAACAATATGAGTCAATTTAGGACACCTGCTGAAGGGTGATTAGGTTGAAACATTGTGAGAAAGAAAATATTATGGATGAGGAAAATAGTCTGAATAATACTTTTAGAATTCATCATACCTCATCTCAAGGATTTCGAAAAATAATTCCATTATATCTAGCGTATTAAACCTTTAGATCAAAAATAATTTCAAAGAAAATTGTTAATGCCATGAAGGCAGCAGGAATGAAAAATTGAAAAAAATAAGATACAAAAACAGAAATGAGCAAATAAACAAATATCCATTTTTTTTTTCTCTCTTGACACAATCCAAACTTCATGTCTTTGAAATTTGAATCACAATTCTTTCAATTCTCAATTATATGATAGTTGTCAAATATACTAGTAATATGGAGACAGAAAAGTCTTTTTTTAGGTTGCATACATTTCTAAAAACAAAAATTAATGAAATTTTGATAACTTATTCAAGCAGCAATTATTTATTCAATGTATGTTTGAATAATTAAATTCTGTTATAATATATACTGTGTTCATATAATATAAATAAATGAAGTATATAAATATAGTTATTTCTGACAGGTTTAAAAGATAAATTATAGACAAATAGGAGTGGAAAAAAAAGTAAGTTATAATCTAAATAGGTTTCAAATTTATTTTGCATTTTCAACAGATATGAAATAAAATAGAAAGGATTTATTCATGTTATCTTGTTGTTGGTAGTTGTTGTTCAGCAGATGTACAGATATTGCATGATAATAATCATAACAATAATATAAATAATATAATATAAAATATAATGATTACATTAGCAATAATTCTATGAATAAGTAGAAATTGAATAATAATTATCATAACATTAATATTAATTACACTAGTAATAATTTCTAGATTTAGCAGATCACATAATTCACTTATAATTATAACATTAATAATATATTTACTACTACTAATAACATCAATAATATAACAATAGTAAATTTTTTTTGTTAGTTGGTATTTTTATTCTATTACCACCACCAACAAGATAACATAAATAAATCCTTTCTATTTCATATCTGTTGAAAATGCAAATTAAATTTGTAAAACCTATTTGGGTTATAACTTACTTTGTTTTTCTTTGTTGCGCAGTAGACATAAAAGTAGTCTCTCACTCCCATACACTTTCTCTCAAAATAACACACAACAGACAAATAGTATTTATAAGATTTGATAGTTTTGCAGTCAAGTATCTATTTTGGTAGTATAAAGTTACCATCACTAAGATAAATTGTTAGCAAGATATTTCTGTTAATATATTTTTAGTTATTTAGCTACAGCTAAAAATGCCAGGTAATTTTGATTCATAAAGCATTTTCCATAGTTTTCAAAAATACATCTACAAATAATCAAGGGGGAGGTCCACTTGGGGTAGTGGATAGGCAATCTGACTTCGGAATCGTAATACAAGAGTTTGAATCCCATTAATCCATTTACGTCCATTTGGACGAATACCCTTGGGAAAGGTATGAATCCCCACATTCCCTCCAGCTATGGATTAAATAGTTATGTTATTCAAAAAGCTATGTGACTAAAAAGAACATTTATTAAAAATGATTGTTATTGGCATTAAATGACCTAAAAAGATTGATATACCATAAAATAGAAACAAACAAACAATTAATCAAGCCTCATCATAAGGATTTAAAAAAAACCACAAATTATAATTTCCATCTTTTTTAAAGGACTATGTATACAATTAAAAAAATTAGTATACTTAGGCAGAATATCATTATTCAAACATTTACCGGCACCTGTAGAATGTTTATGAAGCCGGTGCAGTTGAGATCAGCAGTTAGTTAGGAGATGGGTTCGTTGATTTCAGAGTGACAACAGAGATGTGAGTGACAATGCACATTCTGGATGTCCATGTACAGCTGCCACCCCAGAAAACACAGCCAAAAAAACATTAGAAGATTAGTTAGCCAGTGCAGTCAGGAATGATAAGCTCTCTCTCTCTCTCTCATTTATAGATCTTTTGTACAATACTAAAACAGTAAAAATTAGAAAAAAAAATAAATAAAAAAAAAATACTTATTTGGCTTTTCAAAGTTATCATGTAGCAAGCTGTATGAAGATACATTGGGGTCTATTGTTAGTAAGATGAAGAAGACAAAATGGAGAATATATTAAAAAAAATGATATTATAAAGCTAACTGCTTTGAATTTGAAATTTCCAAAGTTCGGAATTGTAATACACAAGTTCAAATCCCAGGGATTCCATGTACATTCACATTTGGACTGATACCCTTAGGAAAGGTATGAATCCCCACTTTTCGTCCAGTTATGGGTAGAATAGTGCACATTGTTTTATTAAAAAGAACTATGTGTGGACAAAAAGAAATTTTATCCAAAAATTATTGTTCTTGGCATTAAATGGCCTCGAAAGGTTGATATGCCATAACAAACAAATAAATTGTGAGAAGACAAATTTTGTAGTAACAAACAACATGTCAAGGATTTAAAGGCTAATAGACCAATTAATTTGATTTAGTATTATTAGACAAAATGTTAAAGAGTGCTAGTTAAATATGCATGATTATAGATAATTAGGGCCTATAAATTTCTATTGTCTTAATACAGGGTGACCCAAAAAAACGGGCCCCAATTCTAATTAGGCCTCGTTTCTTAGTGTTTTTTCCAAATGAAATGAAACTTTGGTCATAACTAGTTTATTATATTCAAAACATCACATCAAAACACAAGGGTCTTTGGACTTTTTTTCTTATAATTTTTTTGTAAAGAAAAGGTTCCGATGCATCTACAAATGTTTTTTTTTTGGGTCACCCTGTATTAGAAAAAATTCAAGAAAGAACAGGTAGTCAAAGTTTGAGCTTACAACATAAAGTAGAAAGGAGGCAATCAACTTTAATAGAAGTTGAAGTCATTATTATTATTATTATTATCATTATTACCATCATTATAGTCAATAATAATAAACAACATCTTAGTTGAATCATTATTTTCACTTTTATTGCTTCAGACAGATGGGCCTCTTTAACTCAAGAGATCGAGTTATCTAAGTAAAGGTCCAACATAACTTACCAAACCTGGAAGCATTCAGGCTGAATTTTTTTTATTCAAAATCTATTATAATTCAGATATTTTCCTTTACATTCAAGATTTAACTTAATATTTTAGAATTCAATTGAAGATTACATACTCCTATAGAAAATAACCTACTTCCAAAAAAATACTTAAATAAAAAGATTACGGGGATCCAGACACCAAAATATTTTAATTTCCATAGTATTTCTTGTTATGGCACTATTTTAAAGGAATAGACTATACCAATTTCATAGTATGAGATATAATATATTGTCATGTATGTCTACTTAAGAACTAAAATCTTAGTAGCTGTTTTTTGTTTTTCATTTTATATATATATTAAATTCCAGATAGATTCAAACCATTTTGATCTCATGATCACTAAAGGTGACCAATTTACTTTCTCGTTTGTTTTTAAGTCAAAAAAGAATTTTTGGTAAGATATGTCAGAATGGTAGAAATTGTCAAAAGCTTATCAGCATGGATTCTATACTTTGTTTTTTGTTGTTAAATGAAAATAAATTAAGAATATTGTAAAGATCTTTTTTAAGAACATTTTCAAAAGTTGAACTTAATCAGTGATGTTAATTTTAAGAATCTAAAAATGTTGATTTTATGTTATTTTGTTGTCCACAACAACTGGTCTTTATTTTACTTAGAAGTCATTAAATTTTGTTGATTTCTATAGGATTCTTTTTGTGGATAACTTCTTTGAAGAAAGATATTGGTTTCTTGCTGTTTAGCCATTGTTTTTATGATTTCTGGTAAAGGTCACTTTTTTTTTGTTTCTCTTTTTTTCTTTCTTCCTTTGTTTTTATTCTTTCTTGAATTCTGTCTAATATTTAATTCTGTTTTTGATTTTTCCTTTTTTTCTGTGTTTCTCACTCTTGTTCACACATTTTTATTTATTCAATAATTTATTTTTTACTTTTTCATCCATATATTTTGCTTTTCATATTTCTTTCCATCTTCTTCATTTGACTTTCTTTCTTCCCTTCTTTCTTAGCCTACAATATTTTCAAGGTGGCTTTACTATTCCTGGCTTGAGGCAGATTTGTCGTCATTCCCAGGTGACTTTCATTATTTCTGTTGTTTACTTTGGCATTTAACGATGATGATGATGATGAGGATTTTATTCTTGGTCTCTCGTTTTTATTCATGTTGGTAATGTGTTCATTGTGTTTTCATTATCATCATCTGTTGTTAAAGATAATTATTACTATATTAATATTATTTTGTTGTTATGCATAGAACTGCAATTTAACTCAAAGATATATTTTATATAAGCTCTCGCAGATTGCCTAGCCATTTCAGTTATCTATCATGAGGTTGAAGATTTTCTCTTTTGACATTTTTCCTTTAACATATTCATTCAAAATGAGACACATCAGAAAATAATAACTTTCCTGATCAATTGTACATGATGACTTTTAAATTGAATAGAAATGAGAAAAACCAAGATTCAGTATAAACATTTTAAAAAACAGAACAAATTCAAAACCATTTAAAAAATATTTTTACTTTAGGAACAAAGTTCAATCCAGGTAAGTGTGTGAATTTACATTTATTCTATTATATTCATTGAATGTTGTACTTGCTTTTATCCTTTCTTGGGCTGAACCTACTTTACTGATTGTTTTTTGGAATCCTGCAGTTGAGTCTTGATAATTTGTATATTGATTACGTGGACTATAGTTCCAATAACAAAAAACATCAGTCTACTGATTTTGTCATGACTATAGACCAAAAAGTTCTATCAACCAAATAAGGCCAAAGGATTAATTGGCTGAAACCTTGCAAATGAGGACTACAATCTGCATAATAAATACACAAACTATTCTACTGAATCAACTTTATCTCTGGATTGTCAAATGCCATTTAGAAAGGAACAAGCAGAATACCTATATATAGAAATTCAATAGCATAATACTAAACATACATTTTAAGCTACAATATTTCCATTATTCATAACTATCATCCATAGTTATATATTTATTTTTTTTTAATATTATGATGACACCTTATAATTTAAGTTTATTTATTGTGTCAATGCATTAGTTTTGGATATAATTTATGACATTGGATCTACTAATTTTTAATCAGGACTATAGGTTTTGTATCTTTATAATTTTTATGTAAATCTAATCTTAAGATTAGATTGATCAGATTCAAGAGGAATGCTAAATAATCAGATTTACTCATTAACATTTTGAATACAACTTAATATTGTAAAATTTAAATGAGGACTGTATCATCATAGATAATCGTAATATGTAATGCTGCCATTGAGTGCATATAGATACAGATATCATACCCAATCCATCTGTGTGTGTGTGTGTGTGTGTATTTAAAATCTAAAGTAAATTACAAAACTATGGAACAAATTCTCATGTGAGCAGGAATTTGGATTAAAAGTTAGCTTTTTTTTTTACTTACAAAAGCATTTAAAAAATTCTCTCCAAAACAGGTGTCGTGTTTGTTTAAAGATAACTTGATTCAGTATAAATAGTATTCAGTGCATAAATTTAGCAATTTTGTTGTCATATACATTCAATATGTTTCTTTCTTTTTAAGTTTTCTTTTGATGCATAACAATCATATAAATGTGTCTTTCACTACTGACATATGTAGAAGCATATTATCGAGGATATTAATGTTCCATACAATTCATACTAAGCAAAGTGCAGCTAAATGTATTCGACAATAATCAATCACAGGGCCTAATAATAGCATCCCCAATTAAATGTACATACTATCATTCATATGCAACTCTAGCTTTCATAGTTTACCCAGAAACTGAGGCCTTCTTTGGCTTTCAATCAACACATCTCCATATTTCTAACGCTCTGAACATGCAATAAAATAAATTCTGAAATGCCTTTGCACGAAAAGCTCATTTGTCTCACTCTGACAGACAGCAAAGTCATAACACTTAACTATTTTCAAGACGATGCTGTTTCTGTACTGCCACTGAGCCAAACCCACAAATTGTCTTATCTATCAAATCACCTGTAGGCATCATGGTAAACTTCAAGAAAGACTTTTGAAAAATGTACTCTCGCAGTTATTTCAATAAATTTTTGTTTTGATAGCAAACTTTCAAAAATCTTTGTTAATGTAATATTTGCAGTATATATCTTCAGGTTTTTACCCTATGTTAGAAAAATTGACAGAAGAATAAACCTTGCTGACGTTTTCCTTTTGAGGTTTCATATGTGATGGTTATGGTAAATACCAAATAATATTGAATTAGGTTTTGGCTTTGTTTTTGATGGCATATCAATTTTTCAGTCCTTTCAAGATGAGAATAATCCTTTTTAACACAAACAATAATCATTTTTGATAAATGTGTTTCTTTGATCAACACATTCTTTGTATAACCCTAATTACTTTTAACCGTAGCAGCATTCTTACTTTTAGAAGCTTATTTTTTTATTATTGATATTATTTGTATATTGATTACTTATCGGAGATATCCCAAAACAACGCCTATCTAAGCATGCACAAATCTATCCATGCACATAAAGTACAATAGTGTGAATTTTCAAGAAAATTGGCCACACCATTTTGGAGTCCATAGGGAATGAACTTATGTACTGAAAAACACAGAGACAAAGTTCCATTTAGATATATATTTAGATTAGATAAGTTTAGATATCTTTAAACTGATTGAAAACAGAAAGAAAGTAAAAATGGTTTTAAATTTACTGATTGTACGTTTTTCACAAAACAGGAACAAATATTATTTTATCATTGCAATAATTTTAAAAGTATATCTTTATATCATTTTGTTTTTATTCTTATGCAAACTTCACTTAATTATTCATTTCTTCAGTTTCAAAGATGCTTGACCAGCTTTTCGAATAGAACATGAATTATAAATAAATCTTTTATAAGAAACACAATGAAAGAATCGGAAAACATTGTAAATACAATTTACAAAATAAACATTAAAGTCTAAGTAAATTGAGGCAAATCAATTTGTGCTGAAATTATATCAACCTATTCTTTTCTTTTTTTCATTTGTAATTGATTTCAGAAGATACACACTAAATTTCAGTTTGAATTTGAATATGGCTTTACTGCATCCTTTAACAAGGAGAGGGAAGTCCACTTGGGGCAGTGGGTAGGCAGTCGCACTTCAGAATATGCGAGTTTGAATATCAGTCGCTCCATTTGCATTCATAATTGGACTGATATATTTGGTAAAAGTATGAAACCCAGATTCATTCCAGCTATGGATTAAATGGTATATTTGTGCTATTTAAAAAAAACTATGCAGGTACAAAAAAGAAGTTTTTTCAAAAAATGATTGTTCTCGGCATTAAATGATCAAAAAAAGGTTTATAAAACAAAAACAAACTTATCTTGGAGAATGTACATTAGCTACATACTATGCAAACTGAGAGAATTTCATAATGCATTTCAGTTATTCTTCCCCCAAGAGGTATTAACCATTTATATTCAATCTTTAAAATTAACTAGAACACCCATAACCCATTGGGTCGAATAAATATTAATTTAATATTTACTTGTTGAAACATCCTTGATTAAAAAATGTTTACAAAGATTTTAAATTTAAAATAAAATATAATGAAAAAAAAACTTTTTATTTGCTGATTTTACTTTTTATTTCAATATGGTATTAAATTTTTTTTTCTTTTTAGTAAATTTTAGGACATGCCTAAGGGGTGTATATTTTTTCTTACACAACTTTTTGTAATTTTACCGATTTAAACAAATTAAAAATAATGGATGAATTAACAACTTTTCAAATATTGGATTAAAAATATTTTTTTTGTTTTTACTTAATTCTAATCGGTAAAAAATATAAAAAATAGAGTGAGGAAAAAAAAGATTTTTTAACAGAAACCACCAGTGCTTCAGTATCTTAAACAAAAAACAAGTTCTATCATCTTCTCCCTTTACAGTTCAAAGTTGAATGAAATTAATTTTGTTTTTCTTTTAATTACTTTGTTTAATCCATTCATTTAACGCATTAATTTTTGCGGATATTTTAAAAATAATAACTATTCTTGTTTTCATTTTCTGAAGAGCTCTTACAAACAAGAAGCATGAATCTAGATGTAAGGTTTCATAGAACATGATTTCACTTTCATAGTAGAATAGATTTTAAATAAGAACAAAAATCAACTATAATAATCATTATATTAAAAATAAAAACAAAAGTAACTAAAATAAAAAAAATAATTTTGAATTCCCATTGCCAATTTAATAAGTAGATTAATATATATGCTCATTTTCCTCCCTACTACTGTGAATAGACTCTTCTTACCTGTCAATAGTAAATCATTTTTAGAAGCTGGCTATAAGCATTTATGATGCAACAAGCAGATATACTGCACATGATCAGAAGTTTTGGATTAACTGACTATGTTCTTGATCTCATTAAATCTAACTTTGATTTGGTTTAGTTTAAATATTTGATAGCATATCAATAGTTTTTATCATTTATTGCTGACAACAATTATTTTGGATAAGTGTATTTCTTTCTGCACAACTTAGTTTGAGTTAAACTAGTTATACAGTTTAATTCCACATATAGTGGGAAACAGGGTATTTATACATTTCCCAAGGTTAATAATCTGAATGTAAATATTGTAGAAAATTGAGATTTTATTTCATAGATTTTAATTTCAAAGTTCCAATTTTTTTCAGCTTCATTCAGATCTAACCTTCAAAAGCAGTGTAAACTGGGTACATAGTTTACTATAGTACATAGACTACTAAAAAAATTTAAGTATATAATGTTATAGTTATGTATAATATATTCTTGAATAAAGCAATGTTGATACAATTATGGTATTGTCAGATAAAAAATAAATATCTACTTTTTATCAAATGGAAGAAAATTATTGATGCCTTTTTCAAAGTTGTTAAACAATTGATTGAAAACAAGATTGATTTGGATTCAGTTAACATTAAGAGATGACAAAAGCTTAAAGTCATCATTTGGATTATTTTAGTTTTAGGTTTTATCTATTCTTATTTTAAATAGTATTTAAAATTATTAAATGAGCTTTTTTCTGTTTTCTCCCAATTTGATGGATTTATTTTAAAGTTGATTCTGTATGTTTTCTATTTGTGATTTACTGAAGCATCTCAACATAACTGACAGCTTTTGTGAGTTCAATTTTTAGAAAATTTCTAAACTAAATTTGGATTTAGGTTTAGATCAAATCTGATTCTTCTTATTCACTGCATTATCGACCAAAAGCAAAGTAACCAATGATCTAATTTCATAGACTATGTAATAATTTAGGAAATAAAAAGATAAATAAAGGGTCAACAATTCCTTGCTCTCCTCATAGAGGTGCTTTTTTTTTACTTTTAAATTTTCACTTGACATAAATAGCATTCATGCTTTAATACTTTCTTGATAAAGTACTTCTTTATTTATAAACTTAAAATAACTTTTTAGATTTAGAAATAACGTATATTTTAACAGAAACAGTGTTCAAAGAAAAAAACAGTGATAGAAGAGTAAACTATAGGCTATAGTGATCTGATAACAAGCTTAATTCATGTCTGAATTTGTGAGATCCGCTTTCATGGTCATTTTCAGGTAAACATATGATGAAGTGGTGTAAAGTGTTGGTTGGTATGAGTCCTAAGTGACATTCCTCTGAAGAGTAAAGGTTCAATTTTAATATCCAGTGGAGATAGCTAAGACTTCTTAATATAGATAAGTGTAGTATTAAGTTAATGTTTATGAAATATGAACAACCACGGATAAGGGGTTTAATTCAATATTCTGAAAAGAATCTCTAGTTCAACATTAAAGTTCTTGAGTTTTTCGGGTAATACTTGAAGACAACCAAAAAGTACAAAGAACAAAAATTTTATGAATGTAATAATAAAGATGAAAGCAAAATTCTGAATAATTTTAATAATGATAACTAAGTTATTATTATTATTGGGGAAGTCAACTTTGGCCAGTGGATAGGCAGTCGAATTTCGGAATCGTAATACACGAGTTAGAATCCTAGTTATTCCATTTGCATTCACATTTGGACCAATACCTTTGGGAAAGGTATGGATTCCCACATTCCCTCCAGCTATTGATTAAATAGCACATATTGTGCCATTAAAAAAACTATGTGTGGACAAAAAATAATGTTTACCAAAAATGATTGTTCTCAGCATTAAATGGCCTAATATAGTTAATATGCCATAAATGCAAACAAATAAACATATTATTATTATTACTATTATTATATGAGCTTTTATCTAAATCTGGATGGAATATTATTTTTCTAATAGTAATCTGTGTAAGTCAATAGATATATTTGTATATTTGAGTATACCATCTAAATAGTACATGTATTTTTGCCAATAATACCAGGGTCAAAAACCAATTATACTGAAGTGAATATGAAACTTAGTTTCAATGCGAATTGAGCCATAAACTATGACAAAACTAAAAAACACATTTATTGTTAACATTAATCACCAATAATTTCTAAAATTACCAGACAGAATGACACTGAAATTTGTTGGTAATTTGCTTGTCAAGCAAAATATAAGAAAGATCAAGTAAAAAAGAGAAATATAGATTTTTCTGTTTACACAAAAGGAACTCAACCCCTATTAATTAGAATCACTTATAGGAGCCATATGGTTAAGAAAAAACTCTATAAAAATATATAGTTCCCATTACTTACTACTACTAATAATAATAATATCATTCTTTCTTGAATAGATGTTAAAATTTATGTCTATTTCTTGAACAGTTGAAAAGTTTGTTTAACAATAGCAATGTTACTTATATCCATTTATTAATATAATTACATAAATAGAAAGATAGATTGGAAATAGTGCATAATAAATGTGCATATATAACTATATATAAATTGTACAGTCAGATAGCTCTTGTTTTATTGATAAGTTTAGGGTGCTTAATATCAGTAATACAGTTTATTGGGACTCATGAATGAATAAGCAAGACACTGACAGTAATTATATGCTGTTAACCCCTCATTCATACAAGTTTTTCTAAAAACTATATATATATTTATATACATACATACATACATACATACATACATACATACATACATACATACATACATACATACATACTTAATCATCTTATCTTTGTTATTTAAGGTTTAAAAATTGGAGTTAAGAACAAAGAAACTGATAAAATAGAGGAAGATCTAGTTATTTGTAAATAACATATTCATAAGTTAAAAAAAAAACAATTATAATCCCAACCACTTGCTTAAAATCAACTTTTTTTTTTCAAAACATTCTCGCTACAAAACTTACTTTAATACTTACATTCATTCTGTTTTGCTTAAAAAAATTTTTTTTTTCTTTAATTCTAAAAATAATGTTTGTTTTTGTTTAACCTAAGTAGATTTCAGGTTGTCACAGAATGCAGTTCTCACAGATCAATATTGAACTTGATTGATCAAATCATGCGTGCATAAAATATTTGATGATTGATTTGAACTCTCGGATAGTGACTGCTTTCCATGAAAAAAAAAAAAGGGTTTTGGAAGGAACTGGTTCAGGTCATCACCAAATTCCCATAAAGTTCTTCCAAGCATGAGACTTAAAGAACAAATGAATGATGGACACAGAACAAGAGGGCGGAAGAAAATAAAAGAAAAGAAGAAAGAAAAAGAAGAGAAAAGAAAGAAGAAATAAAAGAAGAAAAATAAGAACTGAGTCATCTTGTTTTGGTTGGTGAAATGAATGTAGTATGACCCTGACCAGTCAACAAACAATGCCTATTACAAACATAACACTGTCAAAGTTGGTTCCCAGGGTTAAGATATAATCTTTGGGAAAACAGTGAATAGCTATTCTTCAGAGAGCAAAAACCAGGCATTAAGCATTCTCATGGTTCAGTGCCTCAACTGAAATGGTCTCTGATTTTGAGTAATGGTCATTTTCTCCTGATCATTGCTAACATATCTATGGCTGTCTACAGGGCCAAGAACAACAATTTGATGTTATTTTGTTATTGAGAAGTAGTTATAGTTACTAAAAAAGAATTCTATCTTATTCTTCCTCTTTCGTTCCCAATCTCCATCTTTTCTTTCTTTTTTTAATTAAAGAACTCTTTCTTCTCAACAACTAAGGTTATCATTTTGTAAATCTGTTAAGGGCTGCATAAGTGCAATGTGGACATAACTTTCTCTAAATAACATGAACCATGCTATTTATAAAGGAAGCTGTTGTTTTGTTTGAATGAATCATTGTTTTGTTTGCAAGATTGGATGGTTAATCCTAAAGAATATAACATACATATAATAAGATGGTCTAAGTTTTGATTATTATTAGTGTTGGGACGATTCCTAAATTTTGTCCGATACCAATTCCAATTCCAATTCCAGGAAAATGTTAATTAACAATTCCGATTAACGATTAACTTAAAAATTCAAGAGAATCGTAATGAAAGAATCG
>JAYKTE010659244.1:0-17847 GCA_036873565.1 Xipholeptos notoides | reverse complement strand
AAAAATTAGTTCTATTCTTATTTTTTCTTATTTAATTTAAGTAAATTTCATTAGCCAATCAAATTACAGTATTACAACCGGTGAATGTCCCCGACCTAAAAAAATGTTCCGGCCAAATTTCTCCAGTTCCCCATTCTGCAAAAGGGCCAAAAAATTGTGGAGAAGTTTAGTCAGGGGGGCATGATGCGCGAATAAAGAAAAATTAAAACTTTACCTAATTTTAGATTTAAAATTTTATTTTAATTTTCGATGTCCCAACAATTACAAATTATTTCTAAAATAAATAAAAAATATTAAAAATTTTTCTTTATTCGCGCACGTTCCCTGGCTAAAAAATGGCAAACCCTGATATCTGCAGAATTTGTCAATCTACACGAAACAAAATTAAAAATTTCCCTTCCATTTTTTAAAAGTGCCAAAGGGATATGATATAAATACCAAAAAAAAAAAATGCGTGTGAACAAAGAAGAAGAACATTTATCACAAATGATTTTACTACTACTACTACTACTACTACTAATCGGCATTAAATGACCTCAAAGGTTGATATGACGTAAAACAAAAAAAAAACAATTCAAAATCAATTTATTTTCACTATTATTTTTATTTGAATTGATTGTTGTGGTGACTGTCTGTTTTCTTATTTTGTTTCTGCTAGCAGCTTCGGTTTACAGTTTATACACCAAGGGGTTATATATTGAACTGAACTCCTCATCCTTTAAAATCACGAATGCATGATGCATCCATGCTTATTGCTTCTTCGTCTTTTTCTGAATAAAATTCAACAAATCTAATGGGGTTGGATAGATCAGTAAATGCGGTGATTTTGCATCCACCTACTAATAGTTCAACTAAAACTCAATCATAGGCTAAAACTTGTAAATGACAATAAAGTTGTGAATAAGTCTAAATAATACAGGTAATAATAGTTATCTTTTGTATAATTAATGTTTTGGTTGCAAATTGACTTTATATGTGAAACATTTATAAAGTACTCAATAATTGATAATTCTAATGCACATTTGTTTATTTATATCCATGAAGACTATTTATCTTAGAGAAGGTATGAATTGCTTCATATTGGCTATGTAAACAAATTACTACAAGAACAATCAATGAGAGGGGAGGGGCGGGCATCCATCAAAATTGTTCGGTATTTTTAAAGCTCATAAAAATCTATTAGAATTTATAAATTTTTGGGAATTTATATAGCTATTATTATCTGATGGGCTGATCAGCCAAGATGTTGTGAATGTAACAATAAGATGAGGACATCGGTCTAAAAACTATATGTACAGATTATAAAGCCTAGTCTCAAAGGCCCAGAAAGACTAAAATAATCTAGCCTATTTTTTTCACTAAAGTTTTATCAAATAGCTTCTTGTAAATTTTACTTTATGGCTTTTATTTGACAAGGTGCTCTTGCTAGTCATTTGAATAAAATGGCTTAATGAAAGTAAATAGAAATTGATTAAGTACTTGTAGCAGAAAGCTAGTTCTTAGTTAAGATTAAATATAACATTGTTCATACTTCCTATTATTGCATTCTTATTGTATTCATTTCCAGTTAAAGTACCATGTAATTTACTTTTTAAAATGCTGAAAACAATCCATTAAAAGAAAACATAGTTGCCTAAAAAGTTTTTAGGTATATGCTAATCATCTGACACACACTCTTAATTTTACTGAATGAATAAATAAATGAATAAATAGATTACCTTTCTAGAAAAAATACTTATTTGTAATGTTTATTTTTAATCAACTAACGCCAATTTATCTCTGGAATAAACTATTCTATGTCTGGGTTTTATGATATTATCATAAAAAAGAATGAAAACCAAAACCTTTTGCAGCATTCTTAGGATCAGTATAGGAGCCAAAATTCTGAAATGGCTAAATAGTGTGCTTAATGATAGATCTTGGAAGCATTTTAGATAAATGCTAATTGCTTTATTTATACACCACTTAACAAATTTCTTTTTCAAATTGCTTGTCAAATGTCTGTTGAAAGATAGTACTCATCCCAGTATTATTTCTACTAGCAGATAACTTGTCCTTCCTTAGTGTTTTTTTCTTCTTTTTTCGCTTGTCCCTTTTAAGGCCTAAAATATCCTTTGAACTGAGTGGATAAATAAAACAGGATTAGCAGTGTTGATTTGGTTGCATTGATTTTGTTTAGTGGCATATCATCTTTTGGTCATTTAATTCTGAGAACTATTATTTCTAGATGAATATCTTTCTAATTGAATTTGTGAGATGAATTTTGATTATTATCGTTATAATTCAACTGTTTTGGATTTGCATTATTATGTCTATTTTTATGTTTTTAATATTTTGTTTGTAGAAGACTGAAGGGCATATCTGTCAAACTGTAAACATAATAAGGAAAGTAAGAATAAAACCCTGAAAAATCTAAATTAGTAGTCTTATTATTAGATTATTAGAAGAACAGTAATTAGCCTAGATAAGGTGTGTCTGAAGGGGTGAGCAGAGAGTTCATAAGTTTCTTAAAAATATTAGCCCAATAGTTAGGGTAATTTAGATTTAAACTTGTGTATAAAAATGTTTTGTGGTGTTGAAAGAGTTAATCTAAAATACTTAGAATCAATCTAAGACATTTTCTCATGAGAATGACACAAAACCAAAGTTACAGGCTTTCGTAAATGAGCCCCCTTTTTTAGAAATTTGGATTGAAAAATGAAATTTGCTAAAACAGTTATGTGAGCTATCTTAGAATAAAAATATTCTATCAAAGCTCCTGGGAATCAACTGTACAAGAAATGTGATCATTTCAATTTTAATCCCTTCTCTTAATGCATGCTTCATATTGATTGAGGATCATTCTTTTTTAATTTGGCTTACTTTGGTTTAAATACCTAAATCTCGTTTGTAGATACATGACAAGTATATCATAGTGTTGTATTATGTTTAATCTAACGAATATACCGTTCATTAAGATTTGGAAGATTTCACTTATACTCAGGGATAAGTGGAAGGGACTAATCTGAAACGAGAACTGTCTCAATGAATATTATTTGACTTCGCAAGATTTCTAGCTTGTTTTTCTTACTGTATAGAACTATATTCTGCTACAACCTTTAGGCCTTTATTACTATCATTATTACTACTACTATTACTGTACTCTTTGCCTTGGATTACTACTACTGCTTGAAAGAAACATTTTCTTAGTATATTTAACCCCTCTGAAACTGATATTCTCAATTTGGTCTAATTTTTCTTTTTCTAACTTCTAAAGAGTTTTTACTTCTAACAATTTCCCAACTAAGATCATTTCGGCCCCAAATCAAATGGCCATACACTCAACACATGAAACCCGGCATTAAATCAAATATATCGAGCATATGAATTTGCTGACCAGTTAAAAAATTAAACAGTGGTTTATTTGATAGAAAAAAAAAGGTAGGTTTCATTTTTGTGGCTGATCAAACACCTGCTCTCACATTTCAGAAAGTTGGAAACAAATTTATTACATCCTGTCTATTCACCACCTGCCTCTATGAATTAACCCTTTCGTTGATCTGAAACAGGTTGAAAATGCTCCAATTTCAATCAGTAATTTTACCAAAAGTATTCAGAAATACAAACTTACCTCAAGCAAAACAAAATTCCCCCCAAAATAGGGTCTCATTTCACTGCAGTAAATACATTGTCCTTAATGTAAAGATCATAGTATTTGCAAATAGCAGGTTTTTATAAACTCTGTTCAGGAAAATCCGAAACTGCATTTGCAGCACTAAGCATAAAGTGAAGGACCATAGAGAGAATCTATAATTCATTGACGCTTTTTAAAAATCAAAATCTATAATTTTGACTTTGAAACCTGTCCATTTAAAATGAAAAAAAAAAAAAAAAAATAGGTGCTCAAAACTTGAAAATCTATAGTGACGAAAACAAACTTTAGAATCTTTTCTGAGTCATACTATAAGAAAGTTTTGTCTCGATAAAATATAATTTCTAATTATGTGTGTCTGTATAGAGGTGAGTAAAGATCCACCCCTAACTAGTTTAGACTTCAGGAATACTATTTTTCCTACAACTTAATATATCCAGTTAAGGTATCAAAAAAAGTTATTTAAAAATATGTTTTTGAAAAAAAAAAAATTTCATCATTTGCTTAACTCCTTCATAGGCTGAGAGGCCAAAGGTCAACATCACTCAATGGTGACCAATACTTGTGGAAGAAAAAAATAGGCAAATGAATGCCAATACTTCCTTGAACATCATACTGTTTTGCCCAGGTGCAGATGCTTCACAATTGTGAGAATCTACTAATAACAATCATTAATAAAACAATCATTGATGCAGTGAATATTGTTACAGTAAATAAAAAGCTAAATTGTAGTTGGTCAGATATTGAGACAAACCTAGTCAAAATTTTAGCAACCAATCTGTGGATTAAGATTGAAATAACAAATTAATTAATGCCACTAAGTTTTGCTTAGGAAAAGTTGGGGAAAAATTCTTTTAGTTTTATACACAATTTTAAAAATTTATTAAAACTGATTTTTTTTTTACTGACAGTATGGCCTAATAGTAGAGATTATTAGATTAATCATGATTTTAGTTTCAGAACAAGATTACAAACTTTTAGTGAAATTTAGTGAAAAGTTGGTATTAACCAGAATTGCATTTGGTGTGCAAAAAGAAGACAAGACTCAAATTTCAAATTGAGGAATCTGTTGTGAATTACTGCTGTTTTGCTCTGAGCAGGTAAAGTCTAAAAAACATTTATTAGCTTTTTTGTCATTGAAGATGTTAAAAAAAAATGGGGTTTTATTTCTGATAGACCCCAAATGCAATTTTCAGGATAATTACCATCCTCAAGTACATCATTGACATGTGATTGCTATGAATCTTTGTGTGATCAGAAAGTTCCAAGCCAACATGCATATTTGCTTCTGAAAATAAATTTAAGCTTAAATCTGTTTTACATCAGTCATGAATATATCTTCAAATAAGTTCTTATTTATGCATGCAGAAGAGTAACTAACCCCAAGACTGATGATTATGATGGTAAAAGATAGATAGTTGGTTTTCAGATTAAAAATATATTTTGGAAATTATGGTGGAATATTATAAGAATTTGTAACTGAAGCCTCTAAGATTTCTTTAAATTAAGCACTGGAATTTAGAACTTGAAGTTTTGAATTTAGTTTATGGTATTAACAGAATATTATCCCTCTTTGAATGTATGCATCATGGATAAACAATTTTGAAGACATATGTCTCATGCACTTCCTCACTGAAGTTTTAAGTGACCATTTAGGTAAACAGGGAGCTATAAACAGAGTAGACATGTATTGAAAATTGTTGCAGGACAGTGTTACTACAGAAATTGTATGACTATATTATAAATCATCACAATCCAAATATTTCTAAAATTATATATTATAACTATCTAAAAAATGTATTATAATTAAATCCATAATCTATTATTATAATAAAGCTGAGCAAAACTTTTTTTTAATTAAAGCTTTTAATTTTTTCATTTGGTTTATGAAATCTATATATATATAAAATTGAAAATGTGTGGATTCTAAGAAAGTTTTGATAGGTTAAATAAAAAAAATCTCGATATCCATTGGTCAATCGCATAAACATAACTTTTCCTAGGTAAAAACACATTTATACTTAAAATGTAGCTAGGATCTTTTAAAATTATTTATTTTACATCTTTGGTGGGGTTAGATTCTTTTATAACACAAGATTTAGCAAAGTTGAAAATGCAAAACTCACAAAATTTTAGGTGTATTAACCATATTGTTTCCCATTTTAATTTGTTACCATAGTGATGATAAACACGACGCCGTGTTAATAATTCATTATATTTTTGGATAAAAAATTTTTTTTCGTCTTTTTTTTTTAAACTGAATAAATATCAAAATAAAAGATTCTGATAAAAAATCAACCTAAAAAAAATGAAAAAAAAAAAAATGAAATGAAAAAACAAATGTTTTTATTTATTTAAGGTAAAATGGAAATTTTTTTATTATTATTATTATAAATACGAAATTTTAAAAAAATGATTTTTTTTACAGGATAAACAATAATTTCAACATTAACTTAATTTTTTTTTTCAATAAATAACATTTTACATACTAAATCTTAAAAAATTAAACAATTTATCTAAAAAAATAACATGCTTCTTCACTTGACTTGTTTGTTGCACCACACCACAGATTCAGCCAACAACAAGTTATAATTAGTTTGTGTTTCATGTTAAAACATTTATTAATATGTTCATAGGAAATTTTAAATAATAAATTATCCGATTTTTTTAATAAATCAAAAAGTTTTGTGTCTTATCGAAAGAAAAAAAAGAACAAAATTTTTTATTATTAAAAAAAAACGGATAATTGAATATTTATAATTGAGATAATTTATTCTTTAAAATTTCATTTTTTTCAAAATGATTTATACCAATATCAACATATATATATTTTTTTTTACTTAGCAAATTTAAAAAAATGATACTAATTCAGTCTTGATGAATGAATGAAATTAATTGAATATTTTTTAACTATCTTCGTGTAACTAATAGACAAATATTTATCGATGATTTTGAAATTATATTAAAAAATCGTAGAATTTTTTGAAGCCTTTTATATGCAAAAAAAATCTAAATTTTAAAAATCAGTTGTATTGATTTTTGAAATATGAACATTCATAAAAGTAAATATTTGTACGGTTTAATCAATATCTTATTAAATAAAACATATCAATTAGAAATTAAATATATTCATATTGAATTTAAAACAAATTACCAAATCCAGAAATTTTAAAAATAGAGTAGAATAAGTAATTTGTTTCTCTATACAATGATAATGATAATGATTATGTCTATTCCGTGACAAACATCAACAGGGTATGAAAAACAAATATAAAAGCAATTATCTTACTAAAATATATTAATAAACAAAAAAAAATAATAAAAAGGGTAAATTTTATTTTAAATTTGTTTGTTTCTTTCTTTTTCGCCTCTGTGTGTGCGAGTGTGTGTTGTGTTGTGTAAAATTTTCCCTACCAAACTCCTCTGTTAATTTTTGGTATACATACTTGAGATTTGATATAAGGGTTTTTTAGGTATAGGTCAAGCTTTTTAATTGGTTTTTGGCCCAAAATTTGGCTTCCAAGGGGTCAAAGTCTCTACTCAACTACTCTGCTCTGGGGTCTAAAAATTTGAAATTAAACATTCCTGGTATTCAGAGATAGGTCACACTTTTTATTTGGTTTTCAGGTTTATTCATCTACTAAGTGGTCAAAGTTCAAAAGATTTTACCATTGCAGTCTATAACAAACTATTCTGCTGATATTGAGTCTAAACATTTGAAATTTGACATTAAGGGTATTCAGACATGTGGTAAGCTTTTTAATCGGTTTTTAGCCGGATATTTAACTGCCAAAAGATCAAAATTCAGAAAGATTTGACCTTTGCCCACCACCAATCATCTGGGCAACGCCGGGCTAATATGCTAGTACATGATAAAACATGCCTTGGAGATTTGAGTTTTGTTTTGAAAAAATTAAAAAAACTTTCAATAATTAGCAATTACTGATCAAATAACCAATTAGCCTTTGTATGTATCTCTCTGTATTTTTCTCTAACTTCATATTTATTTCATTAGCTCTTAATATGTACATAATTTCATGTTTATACTCACTTAGTTAAAAATGTATCAATTTTTTTCTGACAGTTCTATAAAAATAGAAGAAAATTGTATTTTTTTCTATGAATTGTAGAATATTTAAAATAAAAAATGTTTAATCATTCAAATGCTTTGCAGTTCCATTTCCATATCTTGGACAAGGTTCTTTAGCTTTAAGTTTACCTATGTACATTTCTCTGAAGAATACAAGTTCAATCCTGGCTACAGAAAGAAATAGTGAAGATTATTTACATAAATTGACACAATATGATATTCATGCCGATGGAATGTGTACAGTCTAACTTTATGGATTGAATAAAGTGTTAGGCGTCCTATCAAAAGAAGGCTCCTGAAGTCAACAGGATTTCCTGATTTTGAGCTTAAAAAAGCAGAAGAGCACATTAGCCAAAATCATGTGAACAGATGAGAACAGAAGTCAAATAATCTGAATAATGTTAATAAAGCTCCTCTTACAAATTTAGACAAAAATATTTAACTGTTCTGTTGAGCATATATCCGCACACTTGTGAAGTTCTATAATAAGAATAATGGTGTGATTAATTTTTAAAAGTTTTTCAAGCAAAACTTGTGATTAGATATTTACTTTAAATAAGAATGTCTGTGTATTGATTGTATAGACATTTTTCTCTTTTAATATCTCTATGATAGAAATATTTGTAATGGTCATGTTTTTTGTAGGTCATAATTATATACTTAATATATCATAAATTTAGTCATATAAGGTAAGTTTATTGATTGTAAAAAAGTAACTTAAGTTTGTTAAAAAATGTATACCACAACCAATCTTAATAGATCCATACATGTAATTATATATGGTCATGAATAGAGGATAGGTGGCTGTTAGTCTATAAAGTTCATTAGTTTAGCTTAGAATTTATGAATTCACCAATACAATTTTATGATTGTAGATTTATAAAAGATATCAAATTGTTTTAGAAAATGCTATAAATAGTTTGAAAATTTCATTTGAAGATTGGTTTGTTAATTTTTTAGGACATATCAAACTTTTCGGTTATTTAGTACGAGAAAATTATTTTTGACAAACATCTTTGATTCATAAACAGGTTGTTAGTAGGACACAAGTAAAACAGGGAAAAGGAAGTAATTAATATGTATCCATCTTATAATTAGAAAGAGGTTAATGTATCAGTTGGAGGGAGAGAGAGAGAGAGAGATAGAGAGAGGGGTGGAGAGAAAGAGAGATATGTTAACTGTAGAGTAACTGCTGGTACCAAGTTAATTTAGTATTCATTACTCCAATGGAGTAATAGACAAAAACAAAACAAATTAACTTTATCTAAATTTAGGAATAAAATGCATCATGGTTTCATTTTGACTGAGTTAGGAGTAAATCCTCTTGGTAATTTGTTTTGTTTTTGTTAGTTTTAATTAATATATCAACCTTTTTTATCATTTAATGCTGACAACATTCATTTTTGATGAAATGCTTTCTTTAATCAACAGATTACTATAAGAACAATAGTTGTACTCCTTAAACCATGACTGGAGGATTTATGAGGGTTTATACCTGTCCACTGTTAAACCATTTTTGAATATGGAATAGAAATAAATGAGTTAAAACTCCTGTCAGTGTCCTGTATGTCATTATCTACATTATGTACTGTTAGCATGTGTAGACAGAAGTTAGTTGTATGATTGATTTTGTTCAATGGCATATTGACCTTTATACTCATTTAATGATAGGAACAATTATTTCAAGTAAAGTAAATATCCAACTAGGCAACTAAAGTAAATATCTAACTAGGCAGAAAATGAGTATTTGTACTTTTTCAATGGGTTTTTCTGTGAAAGTGGTCGCAGGAGTGACTGGGATTTTAACTTGTCTTACACTGCCAGGATCTGAACTCTTAACCTTTTGCCCCTTGGAACTTTCCCCGAATGAAGTGAATCAGACATAAGACCTTTTACCTAAACCTTTATTAATTTGTCAAAAAAAAAAAAAAAGAAAAGAAAGAGGAAGCCATATGTTTCTGTGGATATTTGTTCAGGTTTGGCAATTGTAATACATGAGTTTGAATACCAGTTATTCTTATTCCAGTACACTTCCTTGGTAAAAGTATGAATCATTTTATTCTTTCCAGCTATGGATTAAATACTGCAATTAGCATGATGTGAAACTATATGCCATTAAACAAAACCAACCAACCAACCAAAAAGGAAAACCATGGAACTAACTAAATTTGAACCAGATATGTCATAGTATGAGTCTGGTCTACCAGATTAGTTGCTTGTGTCTTTAACTTTTCTGCTATAAAACTTAGCTTTGTTGCTATTTTTCTGTTTTGTTTGTATTCTTAGCTCTTATCCAGGTGAGTAAAAGAGAAAAAAAATCTTTATTTTCTTAATGGGTCCATAAGAGTCAAAACTGTCAGTCTTATTTGCTATAAATTCATTGTCTATTACCTTTGAAATGGATTCACATTAAAGAAAACCTGCTCATCCCTGACAACAAATTGTATATATGATATTCATTGGAGTGAGAAAATAAGAAAGAAAAGAATTTCATGCACAACAGATCAAACATATTCTTCATCCTGTCTTGTATCATCTGTCTATCACTCCATCCGATCTGATCTCTTACTCTTTAATCTTTTTTTCCTTTCTCACTCCTTTTTAACTGGTCTACCAATTGGTCCATAAATCCATTCATCAGTGTTTTCTGACCACTTTTTCTTTTTTCTAATGTTTGCGAAGAATAACTGAATATTTATTTTTTTTATATACAATTTTCCTTTTTTTTCTTTATAAACCATTTGGAGAAGTTTTAGAAAGGTGTAAATAGTGTAAAATTATCAATAGGTTACATTTATACTTTTTAAAAACAAGTTAGTTATTAAGTTTGGATACAAAATAAAATGCAAATTAGGCTCGATTGTCAGCAGAAAAAAACATTTTTAATGGCCTGTAAAAGTAGTGGGTATAATTTTTAGAAAAAATTGTGTACAAAATCATATGAATTTTTTCCACAAATTGGATTCTGAAATTTTGACTACTTTTATCCCCATATCTGACCTATTACAATTCAGTTTATTATTCACTGTTACAATATTCAACAAGCACTGGTGAATGTTGATTGGTTTAATTTTTTCTGCATGGAGAAATTGATTGATTCATATTTGCTTCTGATGCACATCCATGACTGATGTTGCTTTCTTAGAGTCTCCTTTTTAAAGGAGAAATGAATTTCGAGTTCATGAATGCATAAGTTAAGTCATTGTAATCCAATTTGCAAACCTCTCTGATCCATTTGGGAGGAATAAAAATTGGAGGCATTACTTTTGGAATGACCCTTATATTTTACAGACTAAAAATAGTTAATCTATTTTTGGAAAAGATATACTTCACTCAAAAATATTTATTGATTAAATTAAATGGAGGTATTAAATGCCCGGTTGATAGATTTAATAAACAAACTAAATTACTATCCCTTTAGCCAAAATTTGTTCACACTAAATCAATCTTAAATCTTAAATCGCTCTATCAATGATATGGAGTACTTTGCTTTTATAAATATAGCTAAAACTGTCTAACTATAAAGACACATACATAGTTGCATACATGTATATAAAATGAAATATTTTTGCAATCCGTTTACAGGCATGTTTGGCCATTTACAGCTCTCCAGGACAGCTACACAAACAACTAGTCCTCCTTTTGTCAGGATCAAACCATACTGAATCAATATCAGTCTGACACCCGTTAGTCGACCTGTCACAAGTCTGGTCTTTCTGTTATAGTAATTTAAAGTATCCATATCTCTTGCAAGGGAGGAGCTTTGCTTTTATCACCATAGTAAATAACAGCAGGCATCCAAACACGACCTTGAAAGTACTCAATCAAATTTCTTTATATTAAATGTGACATACTCAATGCTAGCGATGAACCAGGCTGTCCCTTTTTGCATCAGAATACATTTTGTCGCTCGCAGCTTTGTTGCCCCTCTGAAATTGACAAACTCATCTCATAACTGTCCTACATCAACAGCATCAGCTTTGTTACTGTTCAACAAGCACCAGCGGATGTTGATTGGTTCAATTTTTTCTGCATGGAGAAATTCATTGACTCAACTCTGCTTCTGATGTACATCAATGACAGAGGTTGCTTTCTTAGAGTCTCACATTTTCAATATCTGCAACAGAGAAACAAAACTTTCAGGTCATGAATGCATAATTTTATTCATTACTATGCAATTTGCAATCCTCTCTAATCTGTGAGGGTGGAATAGAAAATAGGAGGCATTACTTTAGGAATGTCCTTTGTGTGAATATGGAATAGTTCCAATTATGAAGGAAGTTGAAATAAATCAAATTAGGTTTCTTATATTTTCAACCACAAAGATTTTGTGGGTCGGCAGATTTTTTTTCATCTTGAATTAAAACATGTTTTAAAGTGTGTTTTTTTTTTTGTTTTTTTTTTACCACTTCTTGCTTTCTCTCATCAGCTTAATAGGATTGTTGTTGTTTTTCTTTTTTGCTTTTTTTTTTGTAGCCCTTTCCTTTTTTCTCCTTTGATTTGGCAAAACATTAAAGAGGAAAAGAAAATAAGAATCTGGAAAATTTGAGTAGTTGATGAAGGATGAGAACTTTCTGTCTTTTATCTTTGCTTAACTTTTAACACTTTTCCTTTAATCATTTGCATTGATTAATAGGAAGACCTGAACTTGGAGATAAGGGTTGGGGCTTTCTTTTTGGATGCATCGGAAAGGCAATTATATATACATGGCTGCTTAAGTAAGTATATTGCTAATAATCAATATGTCAGTTTTTTGGTCGGTTGAAGTTTATTGTGGCATGTCAATTTCGCAGTCATTAAATGTTGGGAACTATTATTTTTATTGTAATATAGTATAGTGAGATAGAATGTAAAAGGAGAGCTAAAGATAGAAGGCCTGCAGCCAGATGGGGAGGCATAGAAGGCCTACAGCCAGACCGACATAACCATTGGAAATTACTACATGTATTGTGTAAATATGTTCTGTTTATATAAACATATGCATACACACACACAATTCATTTTATTTGTCAATTTTTTTACTTTATATTTTTAAAGTCTGTACATTTAGCAAAGCCAAAATCTGATGCCTTACATTTGTATTGTTATCATTACTATTTAGTAATGTCTGCTAGTGTGCATTGGCATTGTTTCTTAGATAATTATATATGTGCTTTTGTTTTTACTTAGATTGTCTGCTTTATAATTTAGTCTACAAGCCTATTGAATAACTGTAACATTTGTATGTTTTCTCGTAAAATATTATGAAAGAAAAAAAGGAACACATGCACATACACATGTCAACAAGCTTTTCTTAGGTTTTAATCACCATCTGTTTATGTTTTCCCATCCCAATTTTTGTTTCATGAATAATTGATTAGGTTTTTATGTAAGGCAATAACTAGGTTGTCTATAAAAATCGGAATTTTACTTTACTTTTCCTAAATTTTTACCGTCTATATATTCTCAAATTTAAATCCTAAAAAATGTCTTTATCTCTTATATGTGGTTGATTACTTTGTTTAGTTTGTTTTATGGCATATCATCCCTTACAGTCATCTAAAAATTGTTTTTGAGAAACCTTGGTTTTGTTGAGTGTTGGTTCTTTTCAAATGTGACGATTAGACTGTTGCTAATGGAGACCATTCTGGAATTCATATATTTCCTAAGAGTATCAGCCTAAAAGTGAATATGAAAAAAATGTTTTAACAGAAAAAAATTAACTTAAAAAGAAAAAAAAATAGGGGAAATTCATTTTTTTATATGAAAAATTTGTTTGAATAGGTTGAACAAAATAAAAAAACCCAAAGAAATAAACAATTTTATAGAAAAATAAATAAAAGAAATCTTATTGATGTACTCTTTATTAAAAGCTAAACATTCAATAAAAATATAAGAGATATATCATTTTCAAGTGCGTCAATTTACAAACAAAAAAATCTTACCTAAATCTAGAACATTAAAGAAAGTAATCTTTGAAGGTGCAAAAGTATATTTTATAAATATCACACTTTTTAATAAATATTTTCCTTTGTTTTCATGATTTTCCTAAGTTTTGTCTAAAACATTAAGAGAGACAACTCCAAAAAGAGTTTCTTGTTTGTTGTAAGTTAGCCAAAAATATGAATTGAAAAACCTTAATATTGACAACAAAAAATTTACTAATGCAAAGAATTCTTTTGATCTAATTCGTCAATTCTCGTATTTAAATGTCAAACAGCCTTTCTTGATACTCTACAGAAATTTGGTCACATCAAAATGAGTGTTTTTAACTAAATTTAAAGAACTTAACAAAACCAAAACTCTTTTCTTTCAAGCTTGCCACCCACAAAGTAAACTAGTAAATGAATCTTCTGTGACTCTCAAAAAATGTCTTGGTTCACAATTTTGAGAAGTCTCTATATTTTGATTAATATCTGAAGAAGACCAATGGGCATGTTGGCTATGGTAATGATAAAGATGAGGATTCAAGTCTAAGTAATCTGAATAAAGATTTTGGTTTGGTTTGGTTTGATTTGATTCAGTTCGTTGGATTTATGGGCCTTGAGTATTTTTATACTAAATCTTTCTTTATTACTTTTTTATAGGGTCAGGAGCATTGGCAGAATGTTTAAATGCCTTTGCTCTGGAATACCATGTATTATATGTGTTCAAATCTCAGTTGAACTACTAGATTCAGTTTTGTTTGCTTCAGACAGAAACTCAGGCGATTAACTCCTTGATGTTTAAAGACAATACTGACTCTAAAGTACCATGGCATATAGGACCTGTCAATTAAGGAGAGTAACTCTTCTACAGTGATAATATATCATGTGAGCTGTTAAAACTAGGGACTGGCATCCATCCAAATTATTGTTTTTTTTTTAAAGCTCATTAAAATCTATTAAAATCTATTATTTCTGAACACTTTTTTTTCCAGAAAGATAAAACCCTGAATTTTATTTTATCAAAAACAGAATAATATAATATTTTTTCTATAATTTTTAATCAATTTTTAAAGTTTAAATTTTTAGTAAAAACGTGCTTGGACCTAATTTTTCAGCAAACGTAAATAGAACTAAATCATTTTTTTAAAAGCCCTTTTAATCAATCAAACAAATTTTTTTTATGTCTAAATAATATTTACGATGATTGACTATAAGAATATGCAAAAATATTACAATATAAGTACCTGTTTTCCAAATTATTCCAAATGATTTCTTCCCCCCCCCCCTCAATTTTCCATTTTAAGAGAGTCGAGTTCAACCAAACAATAGCCCAGCCTCATTTTCGATTCTTCAAGAACCTTGGCTCAAAAAATATGGAAACCCATAATTGATATTTTTAATGTTTTCTTAACACAATCAAATGTATGCGAGTTGTGAGCCTCTTTAATTTGGAATTTTTTATGAAAGAAAAAATGTTTAAGAGAAAACGACTATTGGAATCATTTGGAAAATTTTATTTATTAAAAGGTAAGGAATGAAGATAACCATATTTTTATTAATAGTTTTCTCCATCTAAAAGAAAACTATTGTAAGTAAATAATATACAAAAAAACAATTAACTGTATCAGTACGAGAATTAAAGTTTAATTACTAATTTTCTTTTTTTCATAATCCTCAAAAAAATTTCTATTTAATGGGCTGGGTTGGAGGTTGCAGGTATTAATTGAAATTTTTTAATTTAGTTTTTTAGATATAGTATGTTATAGTGGTTTTCATAAAAACAATGACCATTTTTTTTCATGCTAACCTAAAATATAAGTTTTTGAAAATATTCAACAAATTTAAATTTGACACTTCAAAACACAAAAAATAAAAAAAAAGGGCTTGGATTTCAATCTACAATTTCGAAAAGAGCCAGTTGTTTTTTTTTTTTTTGTTTTTGTTTTTCTACCTTGTTCAGTCTCTCCCCAAACAGAAAATATTTATTTCGTTTAAGGATAGAACAAGACAAATGAAAAAAGGGGGAGGTGTAAAAAAAACAAAACCCAAAAAGTTAAATATAGATTATGAAAAAAAAAATTACACCGTTATAAAGTTAATTTCTCACTTAATAATCGGTGAAAACTTCATATTGATTAGATAATTCCCAGATTTTTGGTAGATTTTTAAAGAAACTCTATGTTCAGAGAATGTTAAAAAAACACTACCCATGCCTGTCCCTAGTTAAAACACATAACAATTAGAATAGCTTAGAACTTTCAGGACAACCAAATAGTGAATTTTTTTAATTTATTTATTTATTTATGGGTATGTAAGATAGTGCTAATACAGGTTGGCACAAAAATCATGCATCTGTAGTCAATTTTCTTTTTGTTTAATCCTTTCATTTTAATTTTAATTGAAAATATTAGGCAAAAAGAAAAAGTCAAACCAATGCGTAAGTTTTTTGCCACTCTGTGTTTTGTCTTTTGGAGTCATTGTACACAAGTTCAATAATAGTTGATTTATTTAATTAATTTATTGACTCATACATTCAAGAAAGTCTGAAACCCCCTCCTTTCTCTTACAATTGAAATTGCCATGCCTATCATTCAAATGATTTGGGTTTAACTCTATTTTTTACGTTCATAACATTTTGGTCTATGTACACTTTGGCACTCTTAACAAATTTAGAACCTTTGTTAATCTTGGGAGCCTTCTTGCTGCTGTAAATGAAAACCCTTTTAAAATTTTTTTTTGTTTTTTAAACCATTGGGGTTAACTCTCATAATCGAATTATTTTTACCCACAGTCAGGATTTTACTCTTCAAATAAATGTAAGCTTAGGTCTTATATAAACCTACGTCTAGGATTATTGCGTTGTGTCGGGTAGACATCTGAGATGGCAATTTTTTGTTTTTGAACTTGTTAAAATATTTCTTTTGAGAAGTAAAATAACTATGTAATGCTATTGGGTTACTACTTATTATGTTTGACCCTTGTAGATTTAATAAAGGGTTTAGTTTGCAGTTCTGAGAAGGTTTCTAAGTTTACCAAATAATATCTGAGAAAAGATGAAAGGCAAATCAACTGGAATGTTGTGAATATAACTAAAGATGAGAGTAAAAGTCCAAATTATTAGAATAAGAATTATTTATGCTCCTCTCACAAATGCAGTTAAGCAAATAAAACTACTTTTTTTTTGTAAAACTCATTTATAAAAAAAATAGTTGTTTAAAAGACATAGCTTTGATATTAATGACTTTAAAAGTTGATATTCTATAAAATAAATAAGTCATGATATTTATCTTTTGAACATTTTTAATAGAGATCTTCTAATGGTTTACCTGATCAAAAAATGTTGTCCTCTGTAAATTAATGTTTGGAAGAAATTGTCAGACTTCTTAATGATTTTGTTTTGCATATGTATCTATAAAAGGTAAACTTTTTTCCCTTTCTTTTGCTTTCTTTTGTAATTAGGTGCTAAATTGATATTTTTCAAAAAAACAACAGTGAATGAGTACTCGTATTTTCTTTTGTTCCAAAAATAACCATTTTTTGAACAAATGAAAAAAAAAAACATTAAAAAAGGATAATAGCTTGATTTAAAACCAAGTTTTTTTGTTTTTTTTAAAACTTATTTTTTCTCTTTGATAAGTTTTTTGAATAGATCTCATTTAAAGGAAAAGAGTTGGCGTTCCCACATTCATTGTTCCTTGTATAGTTTATGCGCATTACTAATGCTGCTCTGGTTCAGTTCTCATTTTGGTCTTAACATCATTCTCTGTCTTGAATGTTTTGTGCTTAATTGTTGTTCAACACAGCTACATTCTTTTCAACTTCAAAAACATCCCTAAACGAACGAACCCAACAAAAAATATGTGAGTTATCAAAAATTGATCTTTTTATTTAAGAAATATTCAGTTCTTGATTTTCTATGAATAGTATACGTATATTTTTTTATATTGTGTATTGTTTTATAAATATATTTTCTTAAAAAAAAAAAAAAGAAACAGCAGTAGAATTGGAAGTAAATATTCATTTTAGGACCACTAATTGATTTATCTCTTCAGTACGAGGCCATGCTTAGGGCCCCCACGGAACCTGCAATCACAGGAGGGACACAAGTTCTATAGAGGTATCAAAGCTTCGGCTCCACACTTCTATTGTGGTGAAAAATATGAAATGATTATTAGGATTAACTGGAAAATTATCATACTTATATGTTGAAAAATATATGT
>JAYKTE010658134.1:0-17851 GCA_036873565.1 Xipholeptos notoides | reverse complement strand
TATTTTCACAGTTAAAATGATTAGAATATTATTAATCAAATTGGAGTGGTCGACACATCTTCTTATTCCGCGCCAAAACGGCCGCGCCGAATCGGCCGCGCAGAAACGGCCGCGCCGAATGGGCCGCGCCGAATGGGCCGCGCCGAATCGTCCCATCCCCATAAAATGTAGTCATTGGTTTTAATTAACATATGTCTAAATATCTTAGTTATTACAGTAATCAATTTTCCCTCATAATTTACTTTCTATTTACAGGTTCGGTATTTTGTTGATCCTTGTTTTTTGAAGCCCGGTGAGTCTGTTCTTTTTTTACAATATCTTGAACAACAAATATTACATATTGATGTTTGGGATGGAGATTCTCTTTTACTGATTGGTTCTTGTTCAGTTCCACTTAAGGTATGAAATTTTTCTTTTTGTTTTACAAAATAATTTAAAATTATACTAACATTTAAATATATTTCTATCAAGTCTGGTAAAATTCTAATTTCATTCATAATAATCAATTATTAATTATTATAGTCATGTAAACATTTATAGACAATAACACATTGTTAATTCATATTTTCCTTTTTATGACCAAACTACCTTTACTTTGGCTTACACTTATTCTCATTATATTTCAGTTATTGATATTTAAAATCAATCATTTATTCTAAAAGTTCATGAAAAATCTTTTTAGATATGATTCAGTCAAAATATTAAAAAAAACCCTTTACCCTGAACAAGAAAGTGTTATATTGTTTTTTTTCGTAGTATTGCATTTCAGAAAAAACATACTAAAAGTTTACCAATATACAATTACCACAAAGTGTCCAAATGTAACATCAAAGAATATGGCCGCCAAAGTAGTCCAGTCAAAATACGGTTTGACCCTGAACAAACTCCAAAAAAGTGTTTTTATGAATTTTTAATTAGGATCTCTGTGGTGTTCAGATTTCGCTAAACTTTTAGTTCCCCACATAAAATAGTAATTTAAAAAATCATAAAAGGCTTTCTTGGAATTTGTTCAGGGTCAAACCGTATTTTGACTGGACTAATTGTAAAAGTTGTTAATACCATATCGGACACTAATGAAACTAAAAATATTTTTTTTTATTATTGGGGAAATTGATCCTATTTTTTACATAATAATTAACATCATATTTATCTCTTCCCAAACCAGCGCTTCTAGACTTTATATATAAAATTATTTGACACTGATTCTTTTTCAGTATACTTGTCGTAATGGTCATGAAGCAGTCCAATGTACTGTAGAGCTTGATGTTTTAACCACAGACTACGATGAAAACCTAGAAGAGGTCAGTGATGATCTGGCCAGATTAAGGGATATTCAACCATATGGTGTTACTGCCATTTGTAAAGGTCAGCTCCATTTAAGAATAGCCAATATTGGACACTTGCCATCAAATCATCCTGAACCAAGTCAAGGTATTTATAAACTTCTTCCTTTGGCTATTCTATATTTCACCAAATAACCAAATATGTTATAAATGCTTTCCAGTTTTATTTATATATCTAATTTTCATTTTTAATTATTATAAGTACATATGCATATTTGGATATATCTCAGGGTGTCTAGAGTTATATATGTATATAGATTGTTTGAATAATGAAATTCATATTGGATAGGTATCTGTTGCAAATGGCCTAGGCTATATCATAAGACTTAGATGTTTATAAGTCTTTTTTATTAATTAGCATTCTGTACTCTTCTTATTTTACCTAGTAGTCTTAAATGCTGGGTTAGTTGTAACAATGAATGTCTGCTGAGCTGTCACTCTATGCAATACCATCTCCATGGTTCAAAGAGAGAGGACTGGGTTTATTGCCTTGTAGCTGAGTCACTCCAAAGAGAGGAAATTGGCAATTTATAAAACCTGTAGTGGGGCTATCTATCACAAGAGCATGTTAAATTCTCCCAGAGCCTAACTTGGTTTACCATAGGACACACCCACATAACTCACTCCTTCCTACTGGAAACTGAAAAACACCAGAATGCACAACATGCCAAGAACAATACACTTTAAATTACTTTCTATTGGACTGTGGTGATCAAACTTTCACCTGAAAAAACTTTTACAAGTAAAGACATGAAGGAACTATTTGAAAAAATAAACCCAAACGCAATCCTGGCTTTCTTAAAAAAAGCAAAATCTATACCAAAAAATATGACCCAAACACAACACATTGACATGCCATAAAACCCCAACTAACCAAACAATACCATACTTGATTTCATGTTCAATCGGTACCTATCTTATCTTCATAAATATCTTTAATTGTTAAAGCACTCTACCAGAAAGAGACACATTTTAAACATCAAATAATATATGAAATCACCTCATGTAGTAAATACTTTAAGAAGCAAATGCTTTGAGTCAATTTACTGATTAGCATCTGTTATATTGATAACATCAGAGTTCATAAAAATGAATTCAGTAATACAAATGAATTAAATTTCTGAAAAATGTATTTTGAATAATAATAGATTAAAGAATCTAAATTGAGTTTATTCCAAAGGAAAATAGAAAAAAACTATATATTATAAACATTAATTATTTATAATAGATGTCTAGATTAAGATTCTATGTATCATCATGGTTTGTATTTTATTCATGCAAAATAATATTTGTTGCCACTTAAATCTTTCTTCAAGAAAAAAAATTGATTTTCAAGGGAAGTAACCAAGTAAATATAAATTTGATTGCTTGCTCTTTTGGAATCTTAACTTCAATTCACAAATAGATACATTGTTCTACTTGTTTATTTTCAGTTATAACTGATCTGCCCATTAAATCTCATGTGATATTTTCCCATTTAAGTGGAGAAACTGAATATGAAGAAGGTAGTCTGATGTGCAGCAAAAAGAAAGGTAATGCTTGTTATGAAACTCTGAAGTTCACTTCATATTTTAGAACATTCATCACAATATAAAATGAACAAATGTTGAAATTTGTACAGATATAGATATTTAACACATTTTGATTTATTTATCTAATACATTTTTATGCAGAAGATTATTTTTGGTGTGTTATATATATATTGTTATGAGTGAGCTTATGACTATCCTGTATATCTATGAATATTTGTAAGATAAGAGTCAATATTTAAAACTTTTAACTTTTTTTTGGTACTATTGAGATGAGGCCTGATAATTTATGCATTGAATTTGTTCTCCTCTTTATTTTTGTTATCTTCACAACATTTCAAAGGCAATAATTACTAAGAATACATTTCAATACTAAACACTTTTACCTAGTCATGATCTAGCATTAAATGACCCCAAAGTGGTTCATATGCTGTAAAACCCCAAATCAACCAACCAACCTAGTCAGGGTTAGTAGAATGAGAACTGTCTACCCCTCATCATCATCGAGGGTCACTCGAATCAAGTATGATTGTCCTCTTCATAGGGTCATCCACTTGAAATGGCTGTGGAGGCCGATCTATGATCCACATACTTTTGATCCCTGTAGAGGACACCTGTGTGTGACATTGTTTAATGTGGAGAGGCTGCTGCACAGACAGACAGACACCACATAGTCTATGGAAGGAAGAAGGTCTGAATCCAGTGGCATGGAATCCAAGACTGGCGGAAGCCTTCCTGCTGCAGCCTTCAGTCTCCTTCCAAGTCCTTGTGATGCTCTCTGAAGATCAGCCATCATCCTCCACCTGGTCCACTGTCAAGGTCTTGGTTTGATTGCATCAACCCAGTGGTTTAACTGTGCTTCCAGACACTAACCTGGGTATTTCTATGTCCTGCACAAGATTCATAAAAATATTCATTTTATATGGTCACATATCTAAGTACTGACCAGGCTCAACGTTGCTTAACATTGGTAATCTGACAGGAACTGATGTCTCCAATGGGACTTGACTATATATTTATTGACTTATTTTTATAAGCAAATATTTATATATTAAGATATAATCACTAAAAGTATCTTTATCAAATTAATGCTTAATAATAATGACTAGCAGAACCTGTAGAAATTTCACAGTCCTTAAAATATCAGAAAGCAATTTTAACATAAATTTAAACAAATCCTGAGAAAAACTGCAAATTAATTACTTAAAAATTTTTTTAGAGTTTTGATTAAAAAAAAATTCTCATCTAAAATATGATAAAATGGTTTTAATGACTTTTAAAAACAAAGAGTAACTTTAAATAGAAGTAAAGTCGTTGTTTTTAATGTAAGCGTGACACACAAAATAACACACATGCTATCGTATTAATATATAGATGATTGGTTAAGAATTCTCTATTCAAATGTAATTTGGTTATTCAGTATAGCATATGTAAAATGGATCAGCTTGGTAATGAAACTGAAATATACACAAATCTGTTTGTTCCATAGCATAATAAATGCCTTGAAGGTAGTTTTATCCATATATAAACATTTACCAGGGAAGTATTTTTCTATTTATGGTAAGTCATGTCTACAGCAGAAAAACTTTAAAATTTCTGATCAAGGACACTCAATATATATATTTTTAGTATGATTGTAATTTTTGTTTCAATATCTTAACAGGATGCTTAAGGAAATGGAAAATGTTTAATTTTCTTGTACAGGTGATGGAATGAAGAAAAGGGTTGGACGTGCTGGGCACTTACTAAATACACACCCTGAGCTTAGAACAGTCATAGCTTCCCCGACAAAATCTGTTAGTGCAACAATAACGTCAGCAAAGATTCCTAGCAAAGATGAAAATATGAATGAAAGAAAACGAAAATTAGCAAGAATGGAAATAGTTAGAAATATGTTAGGATCTGGCAATAAAACAGCAACAATTGTTGTGAGTATACCAGATTTCCTTTTCTCTTCTTTTTTTAAAACTATTGTCATCGAGTGGATGAGACCTGTCATCTGAATGAGATTAACTCATTTAGGTGAAGAACAACACTGATTACAAATGCCCAGGGATATAATGAACATGTAAAACTGGCCTTGTGACTAACTTAGGTTTATGCTTGACCAATATATCCTCCCAGTTGAACACATTGATATTCTTAGCTCTTATATTTTGATTTGAATCTTTCCTGATTTAACGCGTCAGGTTTTATATACACAAATGAAGGTGACGACTATAATATTGTGTGGCCATCTTTTTAATGGTGATTGGCAGAGGATAAGATTGAAAGGGCAACTTACTTTTTTGAAATGTTCTTTTTTTGTACCTTCCAATTGTTGAGAAAGAGAGAGTCACTGCCATTCTCCTGGTCTTCTGTGAACTGAAATGAATGGTGGATGGACTTTGAAGACCAGTCAGTGTAGTTTTCATATGTTTATTTCTGATGTTTGTTGCCCCAGTATTTCTACTCGCTCTCTACCCCAAAACTAATTTTGTATCCCTTATATATCACCAGAAATATTCAGGACTTACCAATTGCTGGTCGGCAAATCCCGCCCTTAAACACGTGTGACTATATTGTATTCACAATATTGTTACAATATTTGCAAGATTTTTTAACAATAAAGATAAAAGGATCTTGGCTGGACAATGGGTTTTTAATCTGATGATTTACTCAAATACCGATAGATACGTACATTTTAACGGAAAAAGGCTAAATAAACCAATTATGAACAGTTTCAATGGTTTCATGACTAAGAAATGATATCAGCCAAATCTTTTGACCAGTCAAAGTCATAGATATGGGTCAAACCTTAAATAAACTTAAAATCATCCCAACCCAGAGAAAAAAGGATTGGGTCATTTGTGTTAAGAGAAAAAAAGAAAATTAATAAATTCCTTTGTTGGGAGTTTTTGATCTCAAGAAGTGTTCAGACGCGTTGGCCCTGAGTGTGGCATTTGATATAGGTTAGGGACTCACCTCACCTTTCTGTCAGGAATAAATGCCCTTGTTACTTTTTTTTCAACGGTGATTAAAATCTAATTAAGGAGAAAAAGACGTTGGCCGCCGACAAATGAATAGATAAATAAATTCCTTATTTTTTCACACCAGCTTTGAAGTGTTGAACTATAAAGAGAAGGGTCTGCTGAACCTGGATCTGGTCAGTCTGCTGATAATGTGACAGGATCAGCTTCTTTCAATGGTAATTAATATCTAAATAAGAAAGTATTTTGATAAGATAAAAGCGTCCTGTCTAAAATCTGAGGGGCATACTGAACTCATCCATTAAGTATATATTTTGAAAGAAATTTGAAGACAGAGTATTCTCGGCCAGAGCTTCTGGTCTTGAGGTCCCAGATTGGAGAGAGAGTTTTATTACCAAGATTCTTGTTTGAAAAGATTTTGGCAAGGAAGCTTTGTTCTCGACGAGAGGAGAAACTTGTCACTTGGTGATACAGCCCACAAAGAATTTTTTTAAGTAGAGACATTTTTCCAAATCGACTATGTATGTAACCGCCAATAAAAGATGATATTTTTCTGCAACAAACTTCTATGCCTTGTGAAGTAGTGAACTCTGGAGCCCCGCTGTATTGTTACATACCTACATTTTTTCTTCTGCCTGTCACAAGGGCTATTGCTTTTTGTCATCCACAAAGTCTGGGTCATCTCATTTGGGCTTTCTTTCTATTGGTTGAGAGGGGAGCCTTTTAGCCCCATCTTGATATAGGTAACACTTGTGTGGCACCTTCTTCACCCTTCTTTGTCTGGAGTGAGGGATATTTCCATTTAATATCCTGCCTCTGCAGACGTATTTTGTTTTGCTGAAATAAAAAAATGACGGAAGAATGATGACATTTTAAAAATGTTTATTCAAATGTTTGCATTTGGCTACTGAAAGAAAGCAACCCCTGCTATGGATGTACGTCAGAAGTAGAGATGTGTAATTGAATTCCTGCACACAGAAAAAATTGAACCGATCAACAATCACCAAAGCCTGTTGAATGTTTCTAAAGCAGATGCAGTTGATTTCAGGAGATGGTTTCATCGATTTCAGAGTGGCAACAGTGATGTGAGTGACAAAGCGGGCACTGGACACAAGAATTAAATGCCTTGTTCATCGCTGGCAAAAGTGTATTGAGAATGGTGGTGACCATGCAAAAACATAAATTCTGGAGCATAAAAGGTTGCTCGTTTCCAGTCTTTGTAGCTCTTCAACTTTTGAAAAATAACTAACTTTTGGTGGTATTACTTTTGGAATAGTCCTCGCATACAAGAATGTATGTTTGTTTGTGTTCAAGAAACGACATCCTTAAATAAAAGTTACAATAGTAGTTTATAAAAAAAACAAACACTCATAATAAAATTTTAGTAGCTTTGAAAAACAAAAAATTTAAAATAAGCATTAACTAACACATGTAAAGTGTAAATCTTAGAAGCAAGGGGAATAACTCTAAAAAGTAAAAAACATAAGGGAGAAAACTCTAGCTAATCAGTAGTAACTAGCCTTTTAAATTGAAAACTAATTCAGTTGGACTTAATTAACTGTACGATTCTTGACGTCAGCCACCACCTGCTGTTAACGACTTTTTCCTATTCACCCACCATTTGCTGATGTTAATGAGCTCTAGTGAGTGCAGCCATTATCAAAAAGTCAAAATCACTAAACTAACAATATCTAAATTAGAAGTTGAATAATATAAGGTAATGATAATAATAAAATAATGTAATGGTTGATATTGTATATATATATGACATTTATTTGTATCATTGTATTTATTTTAGTTAAGCTGTTATGATTTAAATTCTAATTTAGATAGAACTATAAATAGCATGGCTATTCTATTTCTACAATTTTTAATGTAGCGTCTTTGAGCAGAAATAAAATAAAAGGAAAACACAGTTGTTTTTCATTATGAGAAATGGTCAATGTATTAATGAAAACCAGTAATGACCATATTGCTTTTATTCCTCAAATGCTTTTACTGGTGTTTCCTGTATGACTCCTGAATAGGAAATACTTTGGCATTTTGTACTGATTATTTTCATGTTGCTTGGAGATTTTAATATAATCAGATTCTAGTTATTTTTTTATCTACAATATTTTTAATTTTGTATTTGAAAATAAAACAAAACTAGCTGTTTCATGCTTAGAATCTTGAGGCTTGTTGCTTTTCTTTTTATTTTGTAAGCCATTTAAACCAAACTGAATCAATTTGTTGTGGTTATTTGATGAAATAAAACTAGATTGAAGTATATATCTAATTGATGGTTAGGAAAGGCTATACAAAACAAGATTTAAAAAATGGATATAGAATCTATTTTATTTTACTGTCATATTGCAGTATCTCGTAAAATGTTTATTTTTTTTAAATCAAAAAATAGTTTTATGTAATTGAGTACATTATGAGTAGTTCTTAAGATACAAAAATCTTGTTCTATAAGAATGATATCTTTCAAAATGATTGTTTGATAACTGTGTGATATTGAATTAAAATCAAAGGATTTTCAAAATCAAATGATTTTTGAAAAAATAATTTCATACATCCTTATTTTTATGTTTCTTGTATTATTTTAAGGACATTTTCCTAATTCTAAAAAATATATATATAGGAAATAGATTAATAAGGGAAAATAGTCAGTGACACTTAAAATATATTTTCATTTTACTTCCATTATTTCTAAGTCTCTTAGTTATGGGATCCATAAAAAGCCATATGCTTATTGTCAGCTTTAAAATATTTATGTCAAATAAATTTACACTTCTTCAAACTGAATTGTATGCATAGAAACCCATGTTTTCTTATTTTGTTGTTAAATTTAGGAAATATTCTACATTGTGAGAATAAAAATAAAGGATATAATTTTTGTATTATTTAGACCTTTTTTTAAGCTTTTTCTGAAAAAACAAAACAAAACAAAACAACCCCCCAAACAAACAGTCTATATATATGAAATATTTCATATCTAGTAGGTAAATATAAAAAAGAAATTTTGGAATATTATTAAAAATGGCTTTGAATATTTTTTGTCAATCAAAAAGTTATTTTTCAAAATTTTGTAAGCAGTAAAAATGTGAGAATATTTCTTTTTCTATATAATGATCAATTAATAACAAGACTTTTCTTTCATAGATCTGTTCTGTATTTTGATTTAAAAAAAGAAAATGACAATTCATTCTAATCTTCTTATTTCAGTCTCAGAAACAAGAATTGAGTCAACGTGCTTGTAACTTAAAAATATTGGAGCTGTATAGACAACAAACCAAAAGAGACAACATTATGAATATGTTAAACTCTGTTATTACCAAAGAACATATTCTTTATCCCAGTTTTGGGGTTTTGGATTTTTTTGAGTTTGTTTTAAAAAACCCAAATAATACCCAAGAGACTGTTTCCATTGTATTTGACGATCCGGAACTAAGGTATGCATTTTATATTTACATATAAATCATACTCACTTAATTTTAGTGAATTTATAAGAGAGTGTATTACTATACATCATGATATTTTTGAAAGAATTTTGAGGGGGACTATACTAACTCACAAACCATCTAATCAAACTTGAAAGTTTCTTAAAACTGTAAACTAACTCCTTCATTCAGTCAATGGGGGTAGACTGTTCACCCATTTCATCAAGTAATGCTCAAAAAAGCTGAAGAGATTATTCTCTTAAAACCTTGTTAGTATAAGAATAAAGATGGGAGTAAAAGTACAGTTTTCAAGAACAAATCAACTCTTAGAAAACATCTATTTAGAGTTAAACCCCCCCCCCAGACTACAACAGGACAAAAAATTGTATTTACGCTATACTTTGTAGCTGTGGAAAAGAATATACGCCTGAGACAAGTCGACCCCTAAAGGTAAGACTTAATGAACACTGAAAAGCAGGAGTGAAAGGGGAAATCAAAAAGTCAGGAGTAGCTGAACACGTCTGGAAAGAGAAGGGTGACCATGTACCAATGTACCATTATGGGACAGAGTTAAGATACTGGACCGAGAAGAGCATTGGACTTTGAGATGTTTCAAGGAAGCGGCTCATATGTTGAATGACAATAACTTATTGAGTAGACCAAGCATGGCCATAGACTCTATATGGTAACCCATAATAAGAAAATCTAGATTAGAATGTTAGTTTAAATAGTTAATAAGCATGAGTAGAATAGATAATATAGGACAGCTTAGACAGAATTATGTTTACACGCACAATATACGAGAAAAACATAACATATAAAATACGTGAAAACCCACTAGAAGAACAAAAAACTTACTTAAAAGTGAAGAACATAAATACGCAATAAAAACACCTGAATAGTTAACTGAAAAAAACCCAAAGAAACGCTTAGCAACAAAACAAAAACAAATCTTCCGTTAAAAGAAGAAAAATAAAACTACCACTAAATTTCAAGAAAAGATAGATAAAACAAGAAAAATAAAATGAATCAATTAAGGACACCTGAGGAAGGCTGAAGGGTGATTATTCATCCGAAACGTAGTGAAATAAATAATATTATGAATGAGGAGAATAGTCTGATTAGTACTTTTAGATTTCATCATACCTCATCCCACGGATTTCTAAAAATGATTTATTATATATACTTATTCACACTGGTATGAACATTTCTAACAAATTTGTTTTAGATAGAAAAAGATATTAGACCATCCTTTATTAGTGATAACCTACATATTAATATGCTTAGTCATTCCAACTGTTATCATGATGATTTCCCTTATAATGAAAATGGAATGTTCCAAATGCCCAATTAACAATTGTTTAAGATCATTACAAAAGATTTGGTGTCTCTTTCAAGGGAAATAGCTAGCAATGTTCTGATCTGACAAAAACATGTTACTGTAAAATTAGAAATAACAAAATGCTTTTACCGTCTATATTTAATTTTTTTTTTTTGTGAAAAATTAGAAATATAAAAAGCATTAATTGTTCTGTTATAAACACTCAGAGAATAATTTCAAGTTATTTAGACAACTAATTTAGATATTACAGACACAAAAGGATTATACTCCTTATTGCGAATCTGTGAAATTTTTTTACAGGTCCAGCTAGTCAGTATTATTCTTTATTATAATTCAAAATATTTAAATAATTGTAAATCTTTATTGCTGCATTTCTTCTTGCCTGCTGTTGAGTTTTCATAAGAAATGAACATTGGTATGAGATGCAGAACAAATAGTTTATAAACATGTTTGAGGCATTAGAGTTGTTGCCAAAACAAATATTTGAATGAATCAAATATTAGTTTTTTTTGCATAGAAAAACATCCACAGATATTTTGTTGAAATAATTCCAAATATTTTTCATCACAGTTATTTTCATGCTCATTGTTTTTTGGACATAGAATGTTTGTATTCTAAGAGTGTATCAATAGTTTTCAAAATGTGATTTTTGGTAAAATGAAAAAGAGTAATAATAATTGTATTTCATAATTATGCAAATTAATAAAGTTACATTTTTTTATTAGCATGTTCAATATTACCTGTTAGCTTCAAAGTGAATGATAAATATTTCATATAACATTTTGATAATAATATTTTTACCATCATCTATGGTATAATTATGAAATAGGATTTCCCTCCTGCTATGGATTAAATAGTGCCTCTATAGCTATATGTGAACAAAAAAGAGCATTAATCAAAAATGATTGTTCTTGGCATTAAATGACATAAAATGGTTGATATACTGTAAAAAACAAACAAACATGAAATAGGATTGAATTATTTTCTTTCATAATTTATCAACTTTTATCATCATGTTTCAAATCATTTTTCAATACAAATGTTTTTACTCTGTGAATAAATTATGAGAAGAATATTATCAGAATACTATTCAACTCTTGTTTAGAAAAAAATGTTGAAATCTTGCATTTCCTATGAAATAAATGTAACAAAATAAGATTGTGAAATACAATTCCCAATTTGTATAAAATTACTTTTTTATTTCACTAATTTTGTGAACTGAGTTTTAAGAGAAATTGACGTAAGATAGCAGATAAAGTGATTTCAAATCCCTATAGTTTTATATTTACATACTGTAAGTACGAACTACCATATTCCTTCCAGCTGAATAGTGAATCTTGTATTATTCAAACAATGTGCCAATGAAAGAAAGATGTTTATCAAAAATGATTGTTCTCAGCATTAAATAACCAAAAAGAGTTGATATGCTATAAAAAAAAATCACCAACCACAGTTCTAAATTGGTACTATTATATGTATTTATTACTAGTTTAAGAATAAAATAAAAGAATAAATGTTTATAGTGAGCACTCAGTTTATATCAAATTTTGATATACTAATCCACCAATAAAAGAATGAACCAAATTTTTTTCTAATTGTTATTAGTGAATATTAACTTCACTAATTTGTTTAAGTTGTCTAATTACCCCCACTCCAAAAAACAAAACAAAACAAAGAAAACATTACTTAGTTTATGAAATTGGAACACTTGTGAGAAAGAGTAATACCATATTTTGTTGCTTTAACAATAGCCATATTTTAACCTGCGCTGATAGTTTGTGGTAGATTTATTTATTAACTAGCAGCCCTTGACCTGGCGTTGCCCGGGTATCTATATGCAATGTCTGATTATAAAGCGCTTTTCTAGCTTTTCTTGCAAAAGCAACATAATCTAGTTCACTACATGCTCAATATTTGAAAATGGGTTTCATTATATTGATAGTATCAGTAAAGTTGGTCTACATGTAGAATTTTACCAACATTTTTAAATAAAATCGAATAAGAGAAATTCCTGCAATCTAAGATGAGAGAATGAAAGAGTGAGAGAGAGAGAGGGGAGATAAACAAAACAATAATGATAAAAACATGATATAAACAATTGCCATCACTGCAAATAAATTATGTACAAAAAGAACTTTTTCAAAATTCATAAAAAAAACAAATCAGGAGAGAAATCTGGTGGACATTCAGTAGTGCCCAATTTTCAATGAAAATATCATGCAAAATAATTTTTTTAGACAAACCTTATTTTTGTCTAATTCGTACAAAAATGTGGTCATAAAGTGGGGGATCAGTTTACTATATCCATACAATAGAAAACTGAACCCCCACTTAATATCCTTGTCTACATTTTGTTGATAATTTGAGGTATTTGTACAAATGATGCCATATTATTATGCAAAATTTCTACGTGTGAAGTTTTGGATAAAATCACAAAATAGAAAAAAACTGGAAGCCTGTCCACTTTACCACGTACAACTATGGCAGAATGAACCCTCAAATAATTGCAGGAAAGTGCCGAGTTAAAGGCAAAACTGCGATTTTCATAGCGCATAACACGGTCGACCCTAACTGAAATGGCCTGGTGCGTTTAGAATTGGCTGTGCACTCGTGGTCTGTGAGTCTATAAAAGCCTGTGAAAATCCCCTAGAGAAGCTATTTATCGAGACCATTTTATTTATAGGTAGAGATGTCAAGCGAGGTTGCCGAAAAGTGCATTCTTTTTAATGTAAATGTAAATATTACCTAATTCAGTGGACATAAAGTCAGTTCCCAATTTACAATAAAATATTATGTAAAATTTTCGTTTTTTGGATCCTCCCTATTTCTGTCTACTTTGTGCAGGAAAAAAAAAAGAAAAAATTATGATGGTGGGGGACCCAGCACTTTGTAATTTTGTGAATTGTGGTAATTCGTGTAGAAATAATGTTGAAAAGTCGGGGATCAGTTTAGTATATATAGTATATATTTACTATTTTTAGAAAGTGTTACTCGACTTAATGTCCATTCAATTATACCAGGGTAGAATTGAGATTTTCGAAAAAAACTTTCTGTGCTGATGAGCTATGAACCCTTATCATTGTACATGCAGCTGATAGACTGGCTGTAACAAAAAGTAGCATGAAATATAGCCACCTTAATTGAGGGAGGGTGGTTAATTTGTGGCCATAAAGTCAGTGACTGGGGAAGAAATTTTTTGGACCTTACTTTATGGACATATGCTTCCAAATGGGCCAAAAATGACATTTTTTAGACATTTTTTTTACAATCGGCACAGATTACTATTTTGCATCTTTGTGTGAAATTTTGGTAAAATTGGTCGAAAGCGCTCGGAAATGAAAAAACCAGGGCAAATAAGACGCCATGAAAAACAGCTATCAAATTTATATCTAATGAACTCTTACCATGACAGGAAATAAGGTTGTGTACAGAAGGTATATCTGAAATGTGATTGATATTCATCAGAAACAAATGCCGAAAACAGGGAAAAGGTACAAAACATAAAAAACACTGAAAAAAAGCCAAAATATCAGCCAAATCGGAAAATGTGTTTTGCCGTCTTGTGTCCTGATCAAAATCTCAGAAGTTAGCTGCCATTGTTTTGGAACAGTTAGGAATAGCATCTGACCTTGCTGTTGATCAATTTGGCAAAATGAACTCTGACTTAATGTCCATGTGCCAAATCAGCTTAAAATTGATATTTTCGAAAAAATATTTTGACAATCAATGTAGATTATGCTGAGTGTCTGTGTGTGAAGTTTCAATCAAATTAGTCGAACACAACCCATGGATGTAAAAAATGGAGTAAAAAGAAATGCTGATTTTTTCAAAGTGTTGACGTCATACAAAAAAGGGTCGCATCGGAAACGTAGATCCGAAGTTTGGTAAAATTTCGTTAAAAACTGTCGTTAAAAATGAAGCGGGTATGCAAAGAATAAGAAACGTCTGGAAAATGCAGGGTTAAAGGCAAAACTGCGATTTTCATAGCGCATAACACTGTCAACCCTAACTGAAATGGCCTGGTGGGTTTAGAATTGGCTGTGCACTCATGGTCTCTGAGTATATAAAAGCCTGCAAAAATCCCCTAGAGACGCTATTTATTGAGACCACTTTATTTATATGTAGAGATAAAACACAGGTGTAGAAAATCAGTGAAATGTAAAAGGAAATTGATAACATGAATTATCCCGGCTTGTCTTGATTGAAAATAGATAAAGTGTGCAAATGTCAGAAATTGATATACTCTGGCAATTTTCCTGTCAGAAAAAGAAAAGAACAAATGAACATCCTCCACCTGTCAATCTAGGCTTGACAGCATTGGCATTGGAATTCTAGAATTTCTGGTATTATTTTCAGTTCTCTATTTTGTTTTATTAAATCTAATGAATCTGATAAAAGGTCTAGTTTCTATGTGTAAATGCTAAGTCAGTTCTAATTTCAGGGAAGTCTGCTTAGGACATTGGATAGGCAGTTGGACTTTGGAATCGTAATACGCAAGTTTGATTCTCAGTTGTTCCATTGACGCTCATATTTGGACTAATAATACCTTTGGGAAAGTTATGAATCCTCATATTCCCTCCAGCTGTGGATTAAATAGTTCATATTGTGTTATTCAAAATACTGCATGTTGACAATGAGGATGTTCATAAAAAATAATAGATTTTGGCTTTTTAATGTCCTAAAAGCGGTTGATATGCTGTAAAAGTAAAACATACAAAAAAAACACATACAGTTTTAATTTCAAAGGATTTTAAGGCATTTTAAATGAATAGCTTGAATACAAATATTATTTTTACATACGTTTTAGTGTGATTAGGTATTTGGGTTTGATTTATTTTAGTTTGATGTAATATGAACAACTGTTATGAATATAAAAAGTTATGAATATATTTTATAAAATGAAAAATTTAAGTTCTCTAAGGGCCGCAAGATACTTTTTGTGCATCGCAAATCTATTGTAATGAAAAAAAAATTAACAAAATAGTTATTAGGATTAACTGAAAAATTACCATCCTACTCATATGATGAAATATTCATCTATCAACCCGTCACTCTTTGTCTCTCTCTATATATATTATTCAGTATTTTTGGAGGGCGCAAGTTGCACTTTGGTGGGAGAAGCCACAAGAGGCTTTCTACAGGAGGAGGCAATGTTGCTAAGCATGGCACTGAATGCACAATATGGTCTTTTTCCTATTTGAGATCAATAACGCGCCAAACCAAATGCTGTAAAAGGCTAAGAACAGCATAGCTTGTCTATTCCATTTTTCTGCTACAAGTTCAGCATTCCAAATGGGTTGCCAGCTCAGGTATTTTTGTAAGGGAGGAAAAAATAATTCACGACTATACTGTGATCTGTGTTACTAGCAGCATTCTGAAATAACTTTATTTCTTCCCCAAATTGTGAACTTGTTTCTAGGTCATATGGTAACTTACATACACAAACTGTTTCTGGTAATTTGTTCACTCATACAATCAATGCAGTGAGAGAGTCCATTATCTATATATCTATAAAAGTACAAATGTGTGTGTGTGTGTGTACATACAAGCTATCAGTCTCTACCAAACTCCTCAGCCAATTTCTGATCTTTAGACTTAGAATTTTATTTTGGGGTTTATTTTTTGAAAGCAAAATTAAATTAGATTTTCAAAAAATGTGATCACATTTTCCTGTTAAGTTAGGAAAAATGTGATCATTTTTTTCCTAACTTAACAGGAAAATGTGAAAGTAAAAACAACCTAATTATAAAATTATTTTTTAATGAATAAAATGTTAAGAATTTATTAAAATTTTTCTTTGTTTTGATAATTGTTTGAATACAAAAATCTAAGAGATAAAAATCTTTTTATATCAATACAAAATAGTTCTTTATCTTCAGAAAGTTGAGTTTTTCTGAGAATTCTTTAAATTATTAAAAAGAACCCAAAAAACTAACCAAATTTAAATTCCTTTTTGATATGGACCTGAATTGGGATCACGAAAGGAAAAAATGGAATATGGTATAAGGTTAAGGAAATGTATTGAAGAGAAAAGATACAGAGAAAAAGTGTTTGTGTAAGCTAGGCTTGCTATGTAGCTGAATATTGGCAGTGAGGATGGAGCAATGGTAAAAACTTGGATTATGGAATCATATTACATGAGTTCAAATCCCGGTCAAAACCATCACATTCACTTTCAGCTGTCTTTGGCAGATGAGACTTGTTGACTCGAAAGAGTAGCTGATCTAGGTGAAGGGCAACACTGATTACAAAGTCCAGGGATATAATGAACACGTAAAACTGGCCTTGTACCTAACTTAGGTTTGTGTTCAACCAAGTAGATATATCCAATATTGGCATAAGAGGGTTAATATGCCAACCAACCCAACCCAACTCAACCCAATATTGGTGGGAGCTAAATGTTCTGGGTTAAATTAAAGCCTGAAATTGGTAGATAAGGGTCCCATAACATTTTTCCTGTATGATTTAAGTCAACATGCTATCAAAAATTAAATTTTTTTTCAGCAAGTATTTTTGTGTAAGAGACTAAGAAATTCTACCCAAGCAAGTAATAATTTTCAACTGGATTTAATTTCTTTACCTAAAAAAATTATCAACAAAAATAATAGTGTTAAAGACCATTATGGCATCCATTAAATCTTAGCCACAAATCAACTTGATAAGTTGATAATGTTTGAATTTTTTCCAGTTTTAGATTTTTGCTATTTCTTTTTACTTAAAAGTTCAATACATTATTATTATTTACCTTTTATTTTTGTAGAATGTTTTGTAAAATAAGGAAATACTTTAAAAAATACTTAATATTTTTTCTTTTAAATTAATGAATTCTTAAAATTCATTTAAAAGATATTTTCCTCTACTGTCCAATATAATTTAAAATATTTTTTTCTAAATAATTTGAATTATGATTATTCAATGTTTTCTTTTTGTTTTTAAATTAAAGAACTAAAAACTATTTAAAAAAATAATTATTCCTTATTTGATTTAATAACAAAATTAATACAGAAATGTTTAAACACGTAATCCATTTGCATTATTTTTGTGATTCTCAGAAGCAAACGACACGGTGTACGGTCTTATCATCCCCCGACCGATCATCACCCGACCGATCATCACACTCCACTCATCACGCGTCTTATCATCACGTTGCTTTTTTTATCACTTCCACAAATCATCACTCCTAGCCTTCGACTTATCATCACTTCGACTTATCATCACTCGACTTATCATCACCCTAATATTA
>JAYKTE010657024.1:0-17851 GCA_036873565.1 Xipholeptos notoides | reverse complement strand
TATATAAAATATAAAATAAATACCTATAAACGTTCACGGCTCCGATTATTTACCATTTTTTATCTATATATTTTTCTTTCGTTGGAACAACCCTTTTTCTTTCGATGGAACAACCATTTTACCAATTTTAAATATATATATATATATATAAATAATCATGACAAATGGCAAACTTTTACTTTAAAAATAACGTTATAATTTTCTTTCTGATTAGACTAAAATAAAAGTTATAAATTATATAAAAAAATAATCAAATTTTAAATAAGAAAACCAACAATTGCATCCCCGTCCCCATTTTCAAAAGAACTAAATGAAAAATCATGGTTATCTGACATTATTTCAGTTTCTGCTCTTGTCTTTTTATTCTTTCACAATAATCAATCTTGCTTTTATGCAAATGACATTCTGAAACAGAAAGTTTAAAAAATAAAAATATTTTAAAAATGAATTAGGTTCAAGCAAGAAACACCATACTCACTCTCTCTCTCTGTGTGTGTGTGTGTGTGTGTGTTTCTTTCTTTGACTTAGTTTCTTTAAAAGAAATAGCACATCTTTATTAATATTATAAAAACAGACATACTTATCTGGAAAAAAACTTTCAATATCAGGTTTTTGAGACTTACCTGAAAAATAAAGAAAGAAAAAAAAATAAAATTATGCATGTTGTTGAAAGAGAATAAATACAAATTGTTATGTATGTATGTATGTATGTATGTACTTATATAAGTACAAAAAAGAAAGAACTACATGAAATTTTAATTGATTTTTCTTGTTAACAATGAGAGTTCTATTTATTATTTTACTTATCAAAAAAACAAATACACTCTATAAAAATTTGTAGTACAAGATCTTTAACAAAAGGAAATTATCCTTTGAGCAGAAAAATTCATTAGATCATGGCTGGTTTAGTTTATCTTATTTTCTTATAATCTTGATTAACCTAATGGTGGCTTTCAGAGTAAGACATAGCATTTATGTTCTCAAATAGAAAGAGTCACAGTATTGGCAATAAAATGTCCATTATTTTAGAGGTATAATAAATAAAAATTGTGTCCCTGTGTAAATAAACTAATATTTGTACCCAATTACTTTAAAATAATGTTTGAACAATCTTTTTTGGTAAACGTTAGTTTTTGTACACACAGTTTTTTTTAATGACACAAATTACACTATTTGACCCATAGCTGGAGGGAATGTGGGGATTCATATTAAAATAATTAAGTTTTTTAATGATTCCAATTGTATCATAAATTCAATGAAAAATAACTTAACAGAAATATTCAGTATTGACAGGGAGAAATCTTATTTTACTTTGCATTATTTTCCTTTATTATAGGTATTGTCGTATTAAGTCTACCACAGAAAACACTAAATTTGGTATAGTTTTTCCATAGAAGTGTTGTGCTCAAATTATTTAAGAACTTACTTGAAGATGGCTTGATGATAAGTAATTCTATATACAAGCAAAATTTTTTTCAATATAGAAATAATTTGTCCTCTAGAAAATTTTCATGGATGATATCAACAATGTTCTTTATAACTTTGTGGTAAAAGCTCAGGCATTGGTACCATAACACATTGTATCTGGTCCATTATATTTATTTGCATGACAATGAACTTAAGAGTGGTAAAAAAAATTCCTACATTTTCCTCTAGCTAAGTATTAAATAATACAAATAATGTTCTTTTAAAAATCTATTAACAAAAAGCAACATTTGTTCAGAAAATATCTATCAGACACAAATAGCCAAAAGGATTCTTCATTAAATAAACTAAAGCAATGTATTCAACCCCTATATTTACAATTTTTGGATTGTCATCTTTTTTTTTTGTAATTTTTTTCTATTTGGCCAATGTGCATTATGATAATGGTTTTGCCAAAATTAAATAAAGACTATGTTTATATGAAAATATAAAAAAAAATGTCTATTTATAGTTTATTTTCCAATTCGCACTACTTTTTGATTGTCTGCCTTGTCTAGTCTTTACTTACAGCATATATTGCAAGGAATGAAAAATAGATAAATGCTGATATACGATAAAACAAAAAATTATTCAAAAGCAACATTTTCATTTCCAATATTATTTTATTGTAAAATTTGTTTTAATATGTATTTTAACATAAATGAATCTAAATCTCTATGCATATATCTATGCTCATCCTATATTTATGAATTCATTATTCGTTGTATTATCATGAATCCTTTGTTGTTACATGTTAAAAAAAATCTTACAGTGTGTTTTTTAATTTATATTTTTAACTTATTATCACATGTAGATTATTTAATGCTAAAAAGGTGTTATTTAAGGTAAATTTGCTTGAAAAATTCTTCAGAAATCATTTTTACAATTAGAACGTACTAAAGGATTATCAGTACAAAAAGCCTTTAAAAATATTTCTTTAATATTGAAAGTAATGGGAAACAATAGTTACATTGAAATTTCATTGGAAATGGGTTTTTCTAAGAATGTATTCAAATATGCATGATTATATAACATATCAATTAAGTGGATCATTTAAGATCAGAACAGTTTTAAATATTCCTCCTTTTAGAAGATATATTCTATAGTTTGAAGCTATTATTTCTGTATGGGAGAGGGGGAGAGAGTAAACTAGTGGAATTCCCCAGGAAAAGCAAAATTAAAAACTATTTTTAAAATAGAATTTTATTTTGGGATACAGGTCAGTGGATAAAAATTCTATAAGGGGCAATGACCACTTCTTTAAGGCATGAATGAAAACAGTAAATAAATATCTCAAATAACCAGAAGAAAAGGCCAAGAGATCAAAACATAAAATACTGGGATGTGTAGTTGGACAGGAATCTCATTAGATTGACATAGGCAGTCTAAGCAGAGATTGCCTGGGAAAAGAAGAAATGCTTCAAGGTGCCAGACAGAGAGAGTCAGTGGTTTGTGGAAGTGGAAAGACGGACTGGAATGTTTTTGATAAACAATAACAATGCGAAAAATAAATCAAGGAAGCAGCAAACAACCAAACAGTAGCTTTGATAACCTTTTAGAAAGTTTCATTTACTTTCTTTGTTTAATGACATCCATCCATTTCCTTTTATAATTTATGAAAATCTATTAAAAATTGTATGCATAGAAACAAAGTAATTAAATGGTTTTTCGGAATCCTTGGGATGAGGCTTGATAATTTGTACAAGTATTTTTCGGACTGCTGTCCTCATCCATGTGAAGACCACAATAACATGGATGAGAACAGCAGTCCGAAAAATACTTGTACAAAGTAATTAAATATTCAAAATAAATCTTGTTTGCTATCATCTACTGAGTTGTTTTTAGGAGTTTGTTAACTTTTCTAATCTCTTTTTTTTTTCAATTTCAAGAAGAATTTTTATATCACAGTTTGTATAATATTAGTCCATTTAGTTTATCTTATTAAGGGTTGATACACAACTTTACTAGCTTTTCTGTATTTCTGTGGTTACTAATTGGTCTTACTTTAGAATAGTTCAAGTAATTTAACAAAAAGCTAGTACTGTTTAGTATAGCCATTTTATTTCATATTCTTTATGATGTATTACCAAGTAAACAAATTTAAAAAATACTCAACATTGCTTCTTTGTATAAGATATCATCCATATCTGCTTGGGACAGTACCGCTATGTATGAAAATAACAGCATTTGAATATCTAGCATGAATAAGTTCTCAAAATATTTCTTTATCTTATATATATTAGTTTTCTTTATTTCTTATAAAGAATAGTCTTCAGATATTGTTTACTTGATCATGAATAATCTTCAGGCATATATGTGTATGCAAAAACTGAATAAAAGAATAACCGAATTGAAGATAGTTTCATCATTTAGAAAGACTTCCACCAAAGATATAAAAATAAAAGATTAAAACAATTTTAAAAGTTATTTCTTTTTCATCACATTTTGTAGCCTTATCTTTCCAAACGTTGCATCATTTCTTTTTCTCTCTCTAAATCTATATTCATAGATTAAACAGAAAGAAAAACTGAACAATAAAAGAGAAAAAGAAAAGAAAATCATTAATTTTGTCTTTGTTTGAATATATTTTAAAGCTCATTTAGTATTGTTCTGATATTGTAATAAGTTCATAATGTTACTGTTAAATAAAGTGTTCAACTAAGAAAAAGATAATAGTAGAGATAGTATTGATATTTTGACAAATATTTAGATATATTCAGTTAGTTTATATCCAAAACCTAACACTGTAGTAAAGGCAATTAACTGCTGTTATCTATTGTTAGGAAATAGAAATTTAGAACCAATCCTCTCATCAAAATAAAATGGAAGATATTAATGTATCATAATAAGGGGCTCCAGACATTGGAAATGTTGGTTAGGGCTGGCAAAATTTCAGTATGAATTCCCTTAGTCCTCTCTATTGTTCTCCCTCTTCAGCACTCAGCAGGTAATTGGTTAAGACCAAATATAGTCAGTCTCTGAGAAGACAAGCTTGTTAGATAGGGTTAGTTAGTTGAAACGGAAAATGTATCAAGTAAGAATAAATTAGTGAGAAAATTTAGAGGTATCTTAAGTAGTTTTTGCTTAAGGTTGCTTTGCTTGATAATGATGGTGATAGTGATACAGCTTAGTAATCCTTGAGCATATAGGTAAAGTAATTAATAGAATTGGTACAAATCTTTAGGAGTTTAAAAATATTGAAATTCATATCTTATAAAAATTTTAGGTTTAAATAATAGATTCCTGATTTTTGTAGAATTTAACTGATATGCAGTATGAAGGATATTCAGTGGTAAACATTATCTAACATACGATCACCTGATTAGATTTCAAACTTCAGTTAATTAATTACATTTTTTAGAGTCTTGATTATCATCTTTATTTAAGTTATTCAAGTTTCTACTCTCATTTTCAGGATTGTTTTTCTTCACAATGTTTCAACTGCTTGTCTCCCAAGATGAATGGGTATAGTGGTCCTAGTAATTAGTTTATACAAATTCTAAATGACATTTATGTATAGGCTAGGGGTTCAATACTAACTGTAGGCACACATAGCTTTAAAATACCCCACATAATACTTGATAATGTAGATGTCTACCCCAGAAATTTTTTTGTCTTTGTTTTACAGCAAATCATTTTTTTTTAGGTCATGTTTATTTCAGGAGAGTAAATAAATGGTAAGTTCTACATGAAATTTCTCATGTTCAAGTAAAAGTAAAAACAAAAGCCAAATGTTGCATTGATATTGTGAAGATAACACTGAAGATGGGGACAGAAGAGCCAATATGTTGGATAAAGATACAATTAATTAGACAATTTTAATACTAATTTCTCCTACCCTTTTTTCAATAAATTAGGAATATTTTGGTTTTGTACCATGAATAAGAAACAGATTTTCAGTATAGTTAAAAGAAAAAAATATTTTAGTTAATATTAATGAATTCAAAGTTGATTATTCTCAATTATTTTTTTTACCTTTTTGGTGATCATTTGATGTTTTATACAATTATAGAATTGAATATCAAGAATTTTATGAAAGAATAGAAAAATATTTTGTACCAAAGCTTAATTTTAAAAGACTTTTCTTAATCTAAAAACATTAAAAAAATTTTGAAAAATAACATTAAAATTCCTTTCAGTGAATTTGCATGAAAAAAAAAACTTGTAAAAATTATTTATGCTGGTTGTTTTAAAGAGATTCTTAGAAATATTCCACTCTTTTCAAAATAACTCTGGCCATTAATATAATCAATATTCTATATCATGTAACAGTTATCACTTGGATGTCAGAATAGATTATGTAATTAGTAACTTTGATATTCAATTAATGCACTTTTTGATTTTAGATCTGTGATGACCCTTAACCTCCTTTTAGGATATCAAGCTTACATCACATTAGCCATGTTATTTATTATAATTATTATTACTTATGCTGAAACTTGGGATTTCACCTAGAAAGCCACTGAGGCAGTGGCCAATGCAATCAATTTTTGTTAGCTTATTCAACTTTGTAGTAGACAACCAGCATAATAGAATTGTTTTGCTCAATTTATTTCTTCAAATAAAACTGGCTTTCTATTCCATACGCCGTTAAGTATTTCATTTGTAATATTGTTTTACATAGTATTACAAGAGATCATAAAAATCCTCCATACAATTTATTGAGATATATATATATATATATATATATATATATAAACAAATATATTATAGCCACTACGTCAATTAGTGTTGATAAGTAGAAAAAAAGTTGTTTGTTAGGACAGTCAGACTTGAAATTGATATATACAAGCGTCATTCCAAAAGTAATGCCTCCTATTTTTAAATACTTTTTAATTAAAAAAGTTGATAAGCTACAAATTTAAGAGTAGTACCATCAAAGCAACCAATCTTTTCAGCTCCAAAACTTATTTTTCTATATAGTCACCACCATTCTTAATGAAATTTTGTCAGCGATGAACAGGGCAGTTCATTTTCATTTGCTTGAATAAGAAATTCAAATATTTAGTATTTAATGTCTACATTAATAACTCTTCTTTTGTTCTTTTGCTATGACACCTACACATATTGAAAGTAGATAGTTTAACATTGCAAAATATAAAGTAAGATGACAAAGAAAAACTATATATATATATATATGTGTGTGTGTGTTTTTCTAGTTCTAGTTTCTTTTTCCATTCCATCATTCGTTAATTATTTTACATGTCCCAGAGAGTTGATTTAAAAAGCATCTGGATGAAACCGGTTGTCGTCATCTTTCTTTTAATCTATTCTTATATTTTAGTTACTTCCTACCCCAATTCTTTTTTTCTCTCTATTTTACTTCCCCTTAAATAATGCCTTTAGGTTCCCTGAAACTCTGCATATTCTATTCAATTAAATATATATATATATATATATATATATATATATAAATATTGCAAAGAAATGTATAGACATATTTGTATATATAAAAAAGTACTTTTGTTTGACCTAAAAACTCAAAACCTATAATTTTCTAATTCTAACAATAAAAGGTAGGTCATAAAAAGGAAAAAAAAATTTTAAGCTGAGTTTTGATATTCTATAAAAAGAATCTGATTTTCAGTTAAGCAATCAAATATAACAAAAGCATTAAAAAGGCAAAATGAAATTGGCTAATATACTCTTCACTTAAAGTGCATCTTTGCAAATAAATGCTGTATTTTATTAATGCAATAAAACAAGTTTCTAAAGAATCTTTTATGTTAAAAAAATATGTTGCAATTTTTTTCTAAAAAAAAAAACAACAAATTTCTAATTTAGTTAAAGATGTTATTTTTGAAGAATTTTATGAAAAAATATTACATGTTTACTTCCTTTTCATTCATTTGCTTGAGAATAGAACCTTTAAGTATAAAAAAACCTTAATTTTAAACATAAAAGTGAAAAATTGTATTCACTTTTTAAAAATAAATTCAAAATACTTCCTAAACAGCTCTTAATATTCACAAAGCGTGTTATGAAAAATCCATAAGTGATTGGATGTTAGGATGGGAATTTGGAATATTTTAGTTACAAGGATAAGAACCTTGAAGGTCAAGAAAGAAGAACAAGCTTATTCATTCTTGAACAAAGATGAAAAAACATTGCCACTAAAATCTACAACTAGGAATCAGAGAAATGGTTCATGCTTTTACAGAAATGTTTGAATAAAATAATCAGGTCACCATAAAAACCCTAAAGGTGAAAGAAATTCAATAAGTGATGTCAATGGTATATAAATTTTGTTGGTTAAGAATATTGTGTTAAATTTGAAATTCGCCATTCTAATCTGAAAAATCAGAAGATGGTATGAAATTTTTACCAAAATTGGAAAAAGATTTTTTTAAATTATGATAGATATTTTGTATTTCTGTTTCAATAGCATCTGATAATAATTAAAACAAATTCTTGGTTTGGTTTGGTTTGGTTTTGTTTTTATGGCACATCATTGTTTGTTTGTTTGTGTTTTACGGCATATCAACCATTTTAGTTCATTTAATGCTGAGAACAATTATTTTTGGTAAACGTTAGTTTTATGGCACATCAACCACCGTGGGTCATTTTATGCCAAATTAATTATTAAGTGTTGGTTTAAGGAATAAGTAAGTATTTTCATAAGAACCTATTAGCATTTTTTTAAGTTATAGAAGAGATCAGCTGTGTTTTAGTTATTTCAATCTACTCTCTGATTGGATTAGCTTTTCTTCCTTCATATCCCATTTGCATTGTTTTTGAGTCTTCCTCAGATGTTATTCATTTTGAAAGGATGGAAAATTCATTTTCTTTTAGATGCGTTCCTTCTGGATACTTGCAAGTATTTGAAAAATGGCAGGTGGTAAAAAGACAGTCATAAAATCAATTACAAATTTATTTTAGGTACAAAGCTGAAGAAATCATCTAACTTTAAACAAAAGGATAATAAAAAAATGGTTTCTTTAAAAGGATTTTTAAAAATCAAAGCAAAATCTGAGCTCATTGAAAATAACAATGTATTTGTCAAACTTTTTATCATTCTTCCTTTAATATTTTCCTCCGAGCTATTGTATATAGAACACTTGTAACAATGAATTTAAAGTACTCATACTTACATCAAGCAAATGATAGGAATAAATAATTTGTAAAAATATTTATTGATTACATATATTTTTATCAATTTCTAAACATTTTTTAGAAACTACATTTGATTTACTGGTTCACCCTAAGAAAATCTTCAGTACTATTATTATAATGGATTTTAAAAAAATCTTCAGTAACGTAAGAGTGATTACTTCTTCATAAAAATGAAGATGAAATATTAGGAAGAGCAAGATAAAATTGTCTTCGCAACATTGTAAATATGAGTGATATGTGTTGACCAAGGGTTCATAGATAACCAAAACAATGACGCCAATCGGTAAGCAGTCGGACCTCGAAATCGTAGTATGCAAGTTCGAATCCCAGTTGCTCCCTTTGCATTTATATTCGTACTAATACTGTTGGGAAAGGAATCCCCACATTCTGTCCAGCTATGGGTCAAATAGTGTAATTTGTGTCATTAAAAAAACTGTGTACAAAAACTAATGTTTATCAAAAATGATTGTTCGCGGCATTAAATGACCTAAAATGTTTGATATGCTGTAAAAACACAAACAAACAAACAAAACAATGGGACACTGCTCTGATTGGTCTTATTAAGAACAGCTAAGGATTATGAAATTTAAAGATTAACAGAGTAGTGTATAACATGAAGATGTAGAACTTAATCATTCAAAGAAAACAAGGTATTACATATGAACCCTGAATAAGACCAATTAAATAATCAATTATGCTGATATGTAAATCAAGAAAATTTTGATATTCAAATAAGGAAAATAATCAACTTCTATTAATTTTTATTGAATGATAATTTTTTATAGATTACAATAATATTTTTATTAATAATGAAAGAAAAACAAAACAAAAATCATATTAATTTTATTTCCACCATTCCATGAATATTGGTTTCATTTCTTGTTTAGTGAATAGGTTTTGGGTTTTGAGTGAACTAAAATAGTGCATTTGATTGTTTGTTTAAATTATATAAAATATTAAGTAAACAGATCAGAAAAAAAAAAAGTTTCCATAAAATGATTTCTAAAAATCACAAAAATAACCATCAACTTCAAGTTTATCCAATATTACTCTTGGATGATTCATCATGAAATTTCAGCCTTATTTTCACACTTTTGATTATGAATGACATTTTAAAGAATGTCTTCATTTTTGAGGGAATAATTTTACATAGTGACTCTCTCAGATTTCTGTTTCTGCTTCATGATGAGTTAACAACTAGTTGACATTGTCTAATCATTTATAAAATAATAATTCATTGCAATAAACTGCCAATTTCTCTATTTGACTTAAACATTTTATTTATAAAATATCATTTAGCGATCAGAGATATATAGATTGAACATTTAACCCTTATTGCTATAAAGACAACAGCAAATAAACGCTAATATTTCATTCATTATCCAAGAAATTTGGTTTGGTAGAGAAAATATCTATCTAAGAGGGTTTCATTTTTAATAGAAAATTTTTTTTAAATTCATTTTTTATATTTTTAGTCATTATGCTTAACTTTGACATGGAATGTTGTGATTAAGAGAGTGATAGACTTTTAGGAGACAAGAATTGTTGTAAAAAACCCACCTAAGGGATATTAAAAAAAGAAATCAATCCAAATAGGACCACATGGATAACAAGATTGGCCAACAACAATAATACATTCTGTAATTTTAAGACTCAATAGCATCCTGATCTAGAAATGGCTTTCTGGTCTCTTTATTGTGTATTGGATAGAATATTTGCTCAACAGCCCAAAGTATAATTCAAATTGAAGAATTTACTCATAGAAGCATCACTGATTGACAAATACAATTCAACTTCCTGTGGCTTTTGGACATTGCTCTCTCAGAGCAAACACAATGAAGATATTAAAATACACACTGCCTTAATCTAAAATGGCTTCTAGCCTTGTTTTTCTTTGACAGCTCAAAGGAGACTTTCATTGTATCATAAGGTTTTATCATAAACAGTTATTTAACAAAATCATGATTTTATTTAAAATATGATTTTAGATTTTTTTATACTATTTCTTTCTCAAAATTTAACTTTTCAACAGAAAAAATATACTTATTCTTAGCCATATTCAATTGACCAATAGATGTCCAGCAGCAATAGTTAGCAAAGCTGGGAAGAATTCTGAATATTTCTGGTTTATCTATACTCATTCTATTGTATTTACTTTTGAATGAATACACATGGAAAAATTTAATTTTTAAGTTCAGGGATCTTATCTTCTTCAGTCATAGAACTTCTCTTAAAAAAATGATCATAAGTTCAGACACACTGGCTTGAAATTGCTGGATAAAAGTATGCAAAAGATACATCAACAACATCTTTAAGGAAAAAACAAAAACAAAACAGAAGACTACATTCTAGTTCAAAGGCCAAAAAAAAACAATGATCAAAACAATATCTTAAATAATTAATTTAGTGCATGAAATTTACAAGCATCATGAAAAAACATTAGTGGATGAACTTTACTTCATTTAGGTTAATAACCATTTGTATACCTGGGTTGATTGAAAACACTGTGGATTAATAATTTTCTTCAAGCTATTTTCCTGAAAGTGAATTCAACAAAAGAAACATTAACCTAATCTGAGATATCTGAACCAGGAATCCAGTATGGAGAATTCAATTTACACATTGTAAACAATTTCTAAATAATATAATTATCATCTTGTCTTGTTGACATGTTCACAAATGACTAGCATTCAGATACAGATTCCATGACATTATTGCATTTTAGGTTTATCATATGGATACTAGTGTGCCTATGCATCCATACTTTTTACCTTGCTTTAGATTTTAAGACAATTCACTACCATGTATGTATAAATATTTTTAAGGACTAAGTCCGAATAAAACAGAATTCAACATGATGTAATACATGGTTTTTGAAAATCAAAAAAAAATCACTTGTGTTAAAAATAATTCTAACCATTTGAACACTCTTGGCTGATTTAAAATGTTTGTTTTATCAGATTTGAAAAATTTGACAATGAAGTTCTGTTTTCAAGAGATTAAACGTGACGAAGCATTATTGCATATAAATTTTTTTAGAATGAATTAATGCTGGTGTTAATGATTAATAAGAGAAATTCCACAATATTCATCAATAGTTAAACTTTATTAATTAAAAAAAGTAAATTTCAATTTAAAACCCTATTTTTTCTATGATTGATTATTACTTTTATATTCAGAATAGATTGTAGCAATTTTTTTAAAATTAGTAATAGAATTGCTTTGGACAAACAGGTTGTAACTTTTTAACCTGAAAAATGCTGCAGTAACTGTTGTCTTACACATCATTTCATTTCATTGTAGCTAGTTCCCAGTGACACAATTCTTTCTCATTAAATAGAGTAAGTTTTGATTTCAGGATGAAAATGGAATTAAGATCAATCTGATTTCCATGCATTAAATAAAGAGATTGCTTCGAAATTCTCAGAAACTCATTGAAACTTAATAGTTCGAATGTTTGTTTGAAACTAGTGTGAAGGTTTAATTTTTACTAAGAATATCTAAATTAAATAGCTAAAAAAAACCACTAAAATTTCATGACTATTTGATGATTATTTTTTCTGGCCTAAGGCTGGATACTTTTTATACAGGCCCCATATTAGCTTAAACACATATATGATAATAATCCCTGATTTGCTTTTATGAATAAATTTATTATCATTGATACATTTTTCCTATCTTTATACAGTGAATGTAACAGACTATTTCAACTTATCTAAACAACATTTGAACAATAGTGTGCATAATTCACATTAGTTGAGTTAACCATAGCAGTCATATCAAACATATCGACCGATTCAGGTCAAATGATAATATCACATGTAAGTAACAGACAATAAATTTCTATGGGATAATAAATAATAAGTAGCATTGCAATAATTCTTCATGAAATAAACATAGTAGTAAATAATAGAAATTAATTATATATCATTACAGCTACATTCAACAGATGCTTATTTTTGATAAATAATAGACACCATCACAACTATTTTTTGTGTTATTGAGCTTATTAGTGAATAATGTTTATTCATTATGCCACATCAAAGTTACATAGAATTAATTCTAAGTTATAAAGAACTGAAGAAAATTTCTATCTTTTATGGCATAGATTCACTCATGAATAATAATCATTCATTATATAAAATTACATTTAAATATACTATATTCAAAAGAAATATCAAATGATAGGTGGTATTACTATAATTATTGATGCCATGTATATGCTCATGAATAATAATCATATTACAATTAAGTCAACCTAAATTAAGCATTAGTGAAGTGCAAGTAAAAAACAATGGCTATTATTTTTAACAATAAATGATTATATAATATTATACTTAGGTTCAATTTATTTTGAAGTGAGACTAAATAATGAGCAATATATTATTTCACAGGGTTGCACAGTTGTGTTAAGGAATAATAATCATTCATTAAGTTACGTTAGAGATACATTCTTAATATTTTTTAGGAGTAAAAACAGAAAACTATATTACTTTTATAATTTAAGGTTTAAATAGATAATTAAATTTAATTATTCATTATATGACATTAAACATATAAATTATATATTCTTAAGTAATGATAATGGCAACACTTTTGCCAGCATGAGTAAACTTATCAAAATTATAATCTGATGACACTTCATCACAGTTAATGATTACTCTTAATTTCAGTACAAACACAGGTTAGAATGACTTATAAAATCTAGTAATGACTTCTATGAAAAATCAATGTGTATTCCACTTTTCTCAGTAACTTTCAATCCACACTGCAAACTATTGATTTGAAATTGTAGCAGACTATTGCTATTCTATGCTGGTTATTGCTTCTTGAGTAAAAGCGCTCTTCTAAAAGGGGCCCTGTCTATTAACAAATGCAACACATGTTGAATAGTGAAGAAGAATGAGATTCAAGATGAGGAATATTATTTGTGGGAGAATCAAAAGAATTGTCTGCATAAACTAAAATCATGTTAATATGATTAGACTAAAAATTTGGTATAATAAGAGAAGACTTATATTCAAAGTTGATCATGAAAAAAAAAAAAGTAAAATAAATATGATAATTTTTCTTCCTTTTTTTTAAAATGGGAATATCTATTCAATTTGGAGGATGGTATCAATATTTCTATTGTTCATATTTGGAGATGTAGCTGGATGTTTTTGGACTATTAGATTGTGTCTGATTGCAGGAATATATTTGATATTTAGGCATTGAATCATTCATTTGCAAAAAGAAAAAAGAAAAAAAAAACAACCAAACACTTTGAACTGGAGACAAGAAGAAAACTGAGAATGAAATGGCTGAAATATGAAAATAGAAATATCAAGTATGGTAAAAATAGTTCATTCACCAGGTAAAAAATAGGTATAATCATTATAATTGGAAGCCAGTGATACACGTTGTACATGTAATATCCAATCCACTTCATAAGAAATGTTTTCTAGCCTAATGTAGATCAAGGTCTAACACAGTAAAACTAATCTATCATTCTATAAAAAAATATTTGATTGGGAAATATCTATGTAAAAATTATTTATTTGAATTTTTTAGATAGTGTTTGATAATTTATATCATTTGAACCATTGTTCCTATCCATATTATCATATAAAATAAGATTTATCCAATGTGCCATATCTTAATAAATTTCTTGTTAAACTTGATAATTTTCAGAGAATTCTTTGAACTGAACACACAGAAATGAGGATAGTATTCATTTATTTCTCCAAATGTTAAACTATATTCAGTATTCTTATTTTTACTTGTGGTCAGGGTAGAATCTAACCATTTAATGGATATTCATTAGAAATGAATAAACACAGAAGAAAGAATGCATATAAAAAAGTTAAAAACAAATTGTCCAAATAGTTTAAATAATACAAACTATGTTATGATATATTAATAAATACATCATATGCATATTTTAATTTTCAACTGAGATCTGGTCCATTGTTTACATGTTATATTGCAATAGAATAAAAAGAATTAATTCAATGATAATAATAATAAATTAGTTCTCTTTTTGATCAAAACTTAAATTTGGAGAATTCTAATTTAATGTTTATTTTGAATGATAAAATGACAAATTAGCAATGAATTAAATTGGGTTATTGATTCAAAGTGAAGTGAGGCCTTCATGAAGTAGCATTAAAGGCTCAAACTTGGGTGTTCAAATTTGTTGGTTGTTTTTTGTGTTGGTTTTGTTTAACAACATATCAACCTTTTCAGTCATACTGTGAATAATCATCTCTAATTTCTTTCTTTTATCAATGTGGTCTTTGAATAACACTAGTTGCACTATTCAAACCATTGTTAGAATGAATAAGGAGATTTTAATATTTCCTAAAGGCATCAGACCTGTTGATTTGTTGCATTCAGAGAGGCTTTAATACTCAATGGAAACAGATGAACTCTTTTACCGTTAGCTGTCATTTAAATAATACAAAAACATTAAGAAAGTGGTTTTGAAAAAAAGAATTTACCAGTAAAAGGCTCTTGCTTTAAATACCCATGAAATAGTTGATACATTGTTTGTAGATATTATTTTTGAGTAATTCTTAAGATTATGTTGTTGAACTCCACTTAAACCTAGTAATGGAGAGTCTATAAAGAAACATTTAAAATAAGACAAGTCATAACTTCAAACACTTATGTCATAGTATTACATCATTATCTTTGTTCCTTTGAGATCATATCTGTTAAACAGTCTTCTTTCCAAGATTAAATGCTAGCGATGAACTAAATTATGATAGATAATACTTAGTAGATTATGGTAATTGCAAATGTGCAGCTTTTCTAAAACCCCTTCCTTCTGTATGCCTCTCATCAGGGACATGCTTAATGCCCCGCAGACCCCGCAATTGCGGGGAGGGCGCAGGCTCCTTGGGGACTGCAAGGCCCCGGGATGTCGCAAGGCCTTTATTGGCTTCGCAGATATATTGTGTGGGTAGGGGCCGCAGAGCGCATTCAAAGAGTTCTAAGGCAATTAGAACCTATTTTGCACTGAGGTTTAAGTGAAAGGCAAAATCTACATTAAGAATGTTTAGAACTAAACCTATAACTAATCCACTAAATATTTAAATCACAATCCATTTCAAATGATAGGCATAAAATATTGATTCTTAAACTTAACCTAAAAATGTTAGTGAAGTAGTTAATTATTTTGAGGGGCACAGACATTATAAAGAATACACAGCAGCATCCATGCTCTAACTAACTTGAACAAGAACACAATATACAGTTTTGCAATAATGATATACACCAAGAAACATCATTGTAATTAGAAATATAATCTTAATTAAGCGAAATCATTAATGTGTAAAAATATTTTCAACCAGGAAAACATGCTACAAATAAGGTTTAGCTCTAAAAACAACAAGCAAACAAATGTTAAGTTTCATGACTTTAAAAGTAAAATTTTCAAGAGTGTTCATGAATTCATTTGAATATAAAGAACATGAATTTTCAAATGTATCCAATAAACTTATCCATATTTACCATTCTTTAGATTATTATTAGAATTGATTCAATTTTGTAACATACCAATCTTGCATTATGTAATGTTGATAAAGTCCAACGTGTGCTAATTATAATAGATCCAACTAGCATAAACAGTACTTTATTAATTGTGAGAATATTATGATAAATTGTAGCAGGTCATGAAATATTTTAGAGTTTCTCTTTTGCTATTCTCTTTCCATATTTTCATATACTTTTAAAAAATCTTGTAAGCTTGAAATTATTAGAATTTTTTGTGGTCATTTAAAACTGGAACATTTTTTTATAAAGCAAAAAAGATAAATATGGTGTAAGTTGTTGATATGTGTTTATTCCAGACGCAACCACTGCATAATTTTACATTTTCAGCTTCACTAGATAAATATTTATTCCCTGTAGCATTTACTCAAATATGTAACAGAATGATTGGACCAACATGTGCATGAGTAAACAATTTTCCTACCTGAACTTGACAGATTTTTCACACATTTTGGAAGCAACCTTTCACCTTTCAAACTGCCTGATGCACAATCAAATTAAATATACTTTTATTGCTTTACCGCATGCTTCCTTTATTTTTCTTAGTACAAACAATGAATTGGATAGCAAAGGCAATCTTCACTATACATTTATCAAGTTCATAAGCAGATTAAAAGTTGAAGGAGATGTTAAGTTTAATAAGAATATAAAGGTGTCATAAAATTTATTGGAAATGTTAAAGTAGTTTTGGATTCTGCTTTCTCATAAATGTTATCATAAAATATAAATAGATTCAAAGAAAAACAATAATTACTGAACATTGACCAACCCTAAATATAATTTTTTAATAAAATAGACCAGCATGTGATCTTCTGTTTAACTGTTTTTAATAAATACCATTTATATATTTTCACTTCACATAAATCTCTGATGATTTGTGTAGGAATCATAAACATGTGAATGTTTTGAATTACTTTTTATATTTTTATTTTATTTCACTTCATTCATTTTAATTTTAATAAAATTAATTTTAATATTAATTTATTTAATTAAATATACATCAAAATATGCATTGAAATTTTAATATAATTATAATTTGATTAAGCAACACAATAGTTAGCAGCAGTGTTACCTTGGTTCTGGAACTTAATCCATTCGGGAACCGAATTTGAAAAGCGGTTTGTTCAAAATCTGAATTTATTTAACCTTTAAGGAAACAGAAACAGTTTTAATCCATTCCAAGCCAGTCCAAAACTCCATTCCTAACCCTTATTATCATGAAACATGCCTATAATTTCAGTATATATTATGATCAAATAAATAAAAGTTATAAGAAAAAACAATTTAATGTACCAATTCTTACCTTTGAATAGGCAAGATGTTTGAGTCAAAACAAACTACAAATATAGTAGGGTACGTGAGAAGAATGCATAAAGTCTGACGGATACAAGAAGACACCTACACTAAAAATGCCTAAAAATTGTACCCCCTCCCAGTATTCAAAAGTTGAAGAAAAAAATAAAATAAAGATTACTTTTTTATAATGTGTCAAGATTAATAAATAGAGAATAAATCTTAATAAAAAGCCAGAGAGATTAATCACTATAAATATCTGAAAACTAATATCCAATACATCAGCTTTTGAAAAAGACCAAAACTGTTAAAATTAAGCATTATTTAATTTTTTTAATTTACTTTTTTTTGTGTGTGTGTGTTTTTAAGGCATATCAACCATTTTAGGTCATTTAATGCCGAGAACAACCATTTTTGGTAAACGTTAGTTTTTGTACACACAGTT
>JAYKTE010655913.1:0-17856 GCA_036873565.1 Xipholeptos notoides | reverse complement strand
AAAAAAAAAAAAAAAAAAAAAAAAAAAAAAAAAAAAACCATTGTTCTACCAAATTTCATGCATTTTGTAATTTCAGGTCTTGAGGATTTCACATATATATATATATATATATATATATATATATATGCTGCCTCTCATCCACCCAATCATGCACACTTATTTATAGTATGTACATCATTATGAATAGTTTGCATTAATTAGGCTTTTCTATTTTCCATCTTGTTATTTTCTTTTGTTGGGGGGGGGTTTCTAATCTCCTCAACTGCCCCCACCCCCAGCTGATTGTTTTTTTCTTCTTTAGAGTTCACTTTAAAAGTTCACCACAAATTTATTTTATTTAGTTAAGTTGCCGAATTCACTGAAGGCTTGATTTGTTCGTTGCTGGAATGAAGAGGATCCTACCATTGTTGACTGCATAGGAATTCCAGTGCCAGTCATTCCAGCAGGAGAAGGAGTGCCACCAACCATGGAGCTAGATACATTCTGTTGCTGCATGACTAAACAAATAGAGAAAAAAAAAAGATAAGAAATACTAAATAAACTACATTGTCTCCATACAGAGTTTTTAATTGTATTTATTTAAGAATTCATTGAGATGAGGCTTCATAATTCAGTAATTATCTCAATTAGTGGACAACAAAAATATGAGGACAACAGTCTGCTAATAAAGATAATTACTGTACCTTGTCTCAATTTTTGTCTTCAGTTCATCTACTCTTTGGCTTTCTTCAGGTGATTCCAGTTGAACTTAACAATTTTCATGTTGGAATTGGAAGCTTTTACAGAGCTTCAAACCCTTTATTCAATCCACAAAGGTAGACTGTTAATCATGACAGGAGTCTTGAAATGTATTTTTAGCTACTACAGCCTTAGGGTAGGATTGAAACTCAGATTTATTTACAAATACAAATCATCAAGACTCATCTCAGATGAACTATGATACTCATTTAAATAAGTTGAAAACTAGGATTCAAAGAAGGCTGTTCAAATTTTTTTTTTCAACCAATAAGCAAACTATTCTAAGCTTTAGCTGAAGATGATATGGCTGCCTTTTTTTTCTAGGGATTATTTAATCAATTGACATGGTTTTTCAGTAGGAAGTTAACAGATGAGTGGAACCCAAGCAATTGTTGATATTTTGTATTGAAAATAGTTTATGAACAAGATAAAAAAAAAAGGAAATGCTGACTGAAATCGGAAATAAAAAATGAATATTCAGTAATAAAAGAAGAGAAAAATGAAATTAGTTCCTTCTCAGTTAAAAACGAACAAAATCTAAGAAAAAAAAATTTAAATATAGGACTAGAAGAAATGAACTTTGATGTAATAACACAATTTCAGAGACAATCTTTTACATTTTGCAATGATTTCACTACCAGCGTTTTCTTTTTTGTTTTGTTCAATCCCGGCATGCATCTCGACCTCAGAGCGAGCAAAATGTGACGGTGGTGTACAAACTATCTACGGCCGAAGTTTAGAAAATGCTAAGTACACACTAGTGCACGAAAGTGCAGTGCGTCACCCACCCCATCATACTAAAACAATAAAAATCATAAAAAATAAACTTTATTTGAAATCTCTATGGGAAAAATCAGAAATCTTTAAAATCAGGAATTAAAAAGGAGAAAGTCAAACTTTACTTACCTGATGTACCCAAATTAAGACTTCTCATTTTTTGATTAAGGCTGGTTGAAGTAGTGATTCCAGGTTGTGTTGAACTGATAAATTGACCAGTACTTTGTTGAGCTGCAGGTACAACCACACACAAAAAAATATCAATAATAATAGAAATACGGATATTTTAACACAATTTAAAAGGATTGTAACAAACCAGATTCCATTAGTTCAGGAAGAAAAAAAAATACACCTGCAAATTGATTTAGTATTTTCTAAAACAAATTTTATAGTGTGTGTGTGCTCTATATGGATCTAAAAAATACATTTACCTTCTTTGCTTTGTGTTCACAAAATGCATTTTTAAAGGAAATTTCTTCAATGTTTTTTTCTGGTGTTTCTAAAACTTTATAATCTAGGAGTTTATAAATTTGGATACTGGAATAAAACTTGATAGGATTGCTTTAAAGAGCCAAGATAATGTCGAATCCTAAAAAGCTAATATCTAAAACCAGTAATGTTAATTTATGATAGGAAAACAATTTGGTTCATTTAGATCATAGGTGTCAAACTCTGGCCCGCGGGCCAAATTTGGCCTGAAGTGTAATTTTGAATTAATTTATTCTATTTAAATTTTATTTAATATGCCATTGATATATGTTTTATTGTTATTTTTAGCAACTCAATTTTGCACGCCTGCACTTTTAAGTTCTAGAAGCTTTGCTTGTTCAATATCTATTGTCAAATCGAAACTTGTTTATGTCCATATTAAGATATTCATTTGCTCAACCTTGGCCTGTGGCGTTGTTCAATTTAAAATTTTGGCCCACTGATTTAGATTGATTCAAAAGGAAAGACCCCCCCCCCCTCACTACAAAAAAAAAAAAAAAAAAATGAAAATGAAATATGAATTGAGCATTCTCAATGATAAAAGATGTTTTAAACTTGCTGAAATAAATAACTTTTATAAATATATGATTAATTTATAAACTAGATTAACTAAACTTGATTTAATAGATATATTTGAAACCAGTAAAAACTGAAAAAATAAAGCTGTTTTGTTATCAATGCAAAGGAATAAGAGGGATAGAAGCTTGCAGAAACAACAAAGGAGAATTACCAAAAACAACATGCAAAAGATTAGGCTTCATTAAGAAAAAAATAAAAAAAATATAAAAAACAGAATAATCGTTTATATGAGTTAGGATAAAAAGAATTTTTAAAAGATTCTTATTTCATTTCTATTAGAATTATTCTTTCAGAATTTATATATTTATATATGTATATGAGAGAGAGAGGGGGAATTAAACAATAGAAACCATGAAAATCTTTTATTTGCAACATCACAAAAATGTGAACGAAGAAAAATTTATAATTGGGAATATTTTCTAAGTTCATTGAAAAAGCAAAATGAAGCTGCAAGCTAAATGATTTTTTTTTTTATTAATAAATTTATAATGAAATCATTTATTTATACTTCTACTTTATGAATCTTATAAAAAATAGATAAGATTAACAAGTCTACCTTCATTGGACTATAAACATCCATTGAAATGAGTGGAGAAGATAACAGACAGTGACATTAAGTGAAAACAATCATAGAGAATAAAAAAGTAGATATTTAGGGCAGTTCTACTGCTAGATAATGGTCAAGATCTGCATGCAGGATTAGGCTTTTTTTTTGGATGGGGGTTAAGGTTCAGGATAAGCTGAAAATATACGCATCAAGTTTTGTTTTCTGTTCTCTTTGAACTTACAATTTCATCAAGGTGAGAACACTACCCAAACTATGGTTAAGGAAATATCTCTAAGTACACCACATCCAAAATGAAGAACTAGGCAACATACAAAGTTGAAGGTGTTGATAAATAAAAGGTTATTTTCAAGTTACACCAATTTTTGCTCATTTAAAAGATTCTCGTTTTTTTTAAACTAAATTATTAATTCATTTTTATTAATGTATAAAGAAAGGTTGACCATAATATTCTTTTCAAACATATTGATGAATTTCTAATCTATCAATTTGTGGCATTTTACAAATCATGAACAAGCTGTTTAAAAGAATATATTCTCACAAGAATGCACAACGATGTTAGAAATGATAATTTGTTTTAAAAAGTTAATTTTCAAGATAAATCTTATGCAATAAAAATGAATGTCCTTGAATGTGTGAACATCCATCTTTTAGAAAGAAAAGCAACAGAATGAAATAGAATTGAAATGGTCTCAATCTTCGAGAGTATTTTTATTTCAATATTTCTACTCTTATGAAAGGAATATCTAAAAAAAATTGGTAAAGTTCAGATTTTTGTAATCTTAAAGAGATTTTAGTATTTTATAGAATTTTCATAATTTATATTATCTCATTCAAAATAAGTAGGAAAAAAAATCCAAACAGGTAAAAAAACTGCTAAAATTTCATGAAGAAATCAAAATAAGTTTGTTTGTGTTTTAAATCAACCTTTTTAGGTCATTTAATGCCGATAATGTTTTTTGATATATTTTTGTCTACAAAACACGTAATTTTTTTTTTAGATAACACGGTATGCACTATTTGATCCATAGCTGGAGGGAATTTGGGGATTCATACCTTTCCCAAAGGTATTAGCCCAAATGTGAACACAAATTGAATGACTTAGATTCAAACTTGCATATTAAGATTCCGAAGTGCAACTGTATATCCACTGCCCCAAGTGTACCTTCCCTATCAAATAAATAGAATATATAATATTGCCTCATGTCACAAATTTATAATGTTTGTTTCTAATGAATCTTTCATTAAGAGAAAATGATTGAAGGGGCTGAAGTCAAAACATTAGCAATTAGTGGATTTAAATAATATATAGTGTTATGTCTAAATAAGGCAGTTACAATGACTAAAAATAGAAATAAATCTTGTATGTAATATCAAATCTAAAGACTTGGCCAGTTTAATTGTACTGGCCCAGTCACGACAGTGGGTACTAGTGATGGGACGATTCCTGGAATCGTTAATCGTAAGAATCATGTATTTTTCTGGGTATCAGGAATCGGAATCACATCATTAAATAAATGCCTTACCTTTACAATTCTTTCATTACGATTCTCTTGAAATTTTTTTTTATTTATTTCAACTGTGATACTTCTATTTTTTAAGGAAGAATAATACTGTCAAAAATTTATGATTAAAACATCATAGAACTTTTTATGATGATGCACTAAAATTTTATCCATTACTTTAAAGAAATGAGTTTGCTTATTCCGTCACATAGGCGCTGCTGCTTCAAAACTTCAAGGCCCTTGAGTTATCTGTTTGTGTTGTCAGCGAAATTTATTTATAAATAAAAGAGACTAACTGCGTCAAGTCTGTGAAAAAGTTGATATGAATATTTACCCTTAGAGAAAAAAAATTTAAAATACAGTTGCAATTAAAATAAAATAAAAAAAAGAAAGAAAAGAAAAAAAAGTGGCTGTGTTTTTTCACCGACTATCCATTATTGAAAAAACCCATAAAGCCCATTTTTGAATGAAAAATGTCTTGTCAAACTTTATAATTTAAAAAAAATAAAACGAGTAAAGTCAAATTATTTAAAAGTTAATAGGTTTCATAGAAGAATACTTTTTATTTTTTTTTGAAAGAAGGCTGTTTAAAGAAATTTTTTAAAACTAGAAAGAATTGGTAGTGGTATCGTTTCGCAAAATTTTGACTGTCTAGGTTTCGTTTGAAGTATTTTGGATACTTGAAACAAATAGCATTGTAGTTTTATTATTCCAATAATAAAACTACACATTGTGTCCATTGTTGAGGTTAAGGTCTCCCATAAATTAAAAAAGAAAACAATTATTTTGCTTTGTTGAATATGTAAGTCAATTTTTAATTTTTTTTTCTTTTGAAAATTTACTTTTCATTAAAATATTTAGTGAATGAAGAAATGAAACATTTTGGTAAATATATATAAAATTTGTAACAGAACACCGAGCACTCTAATTTGTTTTTAGGGGGGGTTCAGGTGTGCTAAAAAAATGAATATGACATTCAAATCTATCGCAAATTTTCCGTTTTGATGATATTAATCCAGTTTCTTGCAGTTATTTTCTTATGTACGGCAGTCATTTGGTGGACATTAAAGTGCATGTAAATAAATATGGCAAAATTATGCACTTTAATAACTGCAAGAAATTGGATTAATATCATCAAAATGGAAAATTTGCGAAGGATTTAAATATCATATTCGATTTTAGCACAGCCGAAAACCCCTAAAAAACAAATTATAGCGCTTAGTGTTCTGTTGCCCATTTTATACATATGGCATATGTCAAAGAAGTACTTGTGCGACTTGCCAGCTTCAGTTGAAAGTGAAAAGCTATTTAGTGTATAGCTCTATATTCACCAAAACGAAAGAATGAATGCAGATACAGGAGAAATACTGATGTTTCTTTATCGTGATTTATTAATGACAGGGTTCAATTACGAATAAGAAGTTAAATCAGGGGTGCCACTGCCACTCACTCAGATCCTTGTAATCCTGTATCTTTAAAAATAAGCCACACATTTTTCACACTTTCTTAACTGAATTGTTACTGAATGAATAGTTACTATTTAAGAAAATATAATCTATTTCAATAAGAACTATTTTTTCTTCGGCATAAAAATTTGTAGAATTTTTAAAGACATTTTTTAAACAGCTCTGTTAAAAAAAAAAAAAAAAAAAGAAGAGTATTGTTCTATTCTATTAAACCATTTATTGTTTCAATACTTTGACTTTGCTTGGTTTATTAGAAAAAAAAAGGTTGAAAAGACATTTTTCACTCAGTATTTGGAGGATTGTTTGTGAAAAAAAAGTCACCAAAAGATAAGTGTTTTATTATTTTTAGTCAACACTTGGAAAAAATAACTCGTTAATAAGGTGAAAAGGAAAATAATTTGAAATATTTACAAAGATAAGATTAAAATAAATAACAAGGACCTGCTTTAAAGTATTTACAAAAACACAAGAGACAGTTTTTTTAAAGCATTAATTTAAGAAAAACAAAACGACTGCATAAAAAACAACTTTTTTCTATATTTCTAACCAAGAGAGAAATGTAGCATTTCATAAAAAATAACAAGCTATAAATTTAAACTAAAAAAATACATTATTAAAATGAAACATCTAACATGGGAAACGATTTCAAAACAAAAAACACAAAAATTGGATTCTGTTTCAAAACAACTATTTCGTTGAATAGGAATCTTACTTGGTATCAGAATCGTTAATCAACATTTTCTTGGAATCGGAAAAAATTTAGGAATCGTCCCAACACTAGTGGGTACATAATTATAAAGTATAAAATTAATATAAATTAGTAACACAGCACTGTAGATATTCCAGAGAGAAAAAAAGTGGACAAAAATTTGTTGAAGAAACCATAAAAAAAGAAGGGGGGAAAAAAAAAAAAAAAATTAATAGATTAATAAATCTAAAAAATCCTACAAAAAGTTAAGTGTATATCTATTCTTTTTCCTGTTTAATTCAATTCAATTGTCCTTAAGGATTTTTTAAGCCTACTTGTTCAGCCATGTTCTACTACACAAGGCTGACTGACTATTTTGTATTTAATTGCAAAAGACTGCACACTTGTAACTAGCTATTTTCTTGACATATAGAAACACAAAGTTAATGTCTAATCTATAATCAGAGAATGAAGGATTCTAACCAGAGTTCATGTTATGACAGAAAATGAAAAATGTTTTGAAATTATCTTTTAGCATAAATTTGGAATATTTTACACATCAATAAATAAAAAAAATAATGTTTTGAATTAATTCTTTTTACATCATACAGTGTATAGACTTGTGTAATATGTAACCTTAGATATCATGAACTTCCATGTTTTTTTTAAAAAATACAGGGTGTTCCAGAAGTCTTAGGAACATTTCAAGTCCTTCCATCTGCTGAAAAATGAATGATAGCAAAAAGAAACTTGGACCATTTTATACATTTCATAAAATAGTGGAGATTGCAAGATTTTAGAATTTACCATTGGTGTTTTTATACCCTTAATAGTATCCGAGATATTTCAATGTCTAAATGTGGCCAGGACTTCTGGAACACCCTGTAGAGCTATCCATTTTGATTAGAGTAAAATAAATATATAGGGTTTGTTCAATATCATAGCCTTGGTCAAAAGTACATATGAAATTTGTATTTCTTATGTATGATGTAAATATAAAAAAAATAAATTAAAAAAAAAAAACACATTAAAAGAGTTTATATCTCACACAACTCATTATCCACATAATCTTATCACATAGGAATATAAATATAATATAGTGACCAATCATTCTATCAGGAATTGTTGGAGATTATAAGCAAATTAAAAATTTGCATAAATATTCATGCAAAAGCAAAAATTGAAAGATTAATGAAAATTATGCAAAAATGTTCAAATAAAGAATTCTGGCCATTTTTTTCCTCTTTTTCCATGCACTAAAAAGCATGCAACAGCAACACCGCCACCTTTGTGTGACAAGACATACAGAAGAAACTTAAAAGCTAGGTGAGAACATTTTTTTGTGCTAATGTGTCAGATTATTGGTAGTTTTTTTTTCTTTTGGTTTGTTGTTGTAAGTACCTGGCGTTCCTGTACTGGTGGTAGGGTATCCTGAATTAGCTGCTGCTGCGGCTGCTGCTGCTGCTGTTGCAGAATCAGGGTACCATATAACTACGCCTGTGCACACGGAACGGAAGATAATGTTTACAATTAATAGATTTCTTTTTATACTAAAACTGCCACATGTAGTAATGTAAGGAAGACTAAACTCTAAACAAAACGTTTGAGTTGCAACCATTTTAATCTAACATCAGGAACAGACTATCTACATAAGGATTTGTTTGGTTTATTGTTTAATGGTTTGTCATGTTCAGTTTATTATTGACTTTTTACAGTTTTAATATTCATATTCGACACACAAATACAGTTAATAATAATAATAAAAAAAAAAAAAGAATAAAATTTGATATAAATTGTAAGTTGGATAATCATCTTTTATCAATTTATACAAGACAAAACATTCATTTTTAAGTATGACAAATCAAATTGTTAATCTAAACATTTGTATAAGAGTGAAAAAAAATTTTTTTTTTTTAATGGTAGAACAGATCAGTCCATTTGACAGACTTAATTGAACACTGATTATTCATGTGTGTATATATATATATATATATATATATATATATATATATATAGACTTGAATATTACCAAGAGAACATTTTAGGATACATTGAGATTATTTGTTCAGAAATCCCTTACATGAAAAAAAATGGATAGAAGATAATTATCATTATAAGTTAATCTTCATTTTCTTAATTAAAAAAATAACAAAATATACTTTAAAAAGGTAATCAGAAGAAATTCACTTTTTACATATTTGTCTTTTGCAAATCAAATTATATATATATATGCATCACTAATTTAGTTTGGATGTGACAAATTAAAAAAAATTTAGTTCAAGAAAATCCTAAAAATAGAGTTGTATCCCCCCTAGACCATGCAAGTTATTTTAACCTTAAATTTGTCATTAAAAGCCAATTTGTTAGTAGTATTAGTGGTTAGTGAGTGCTGTTAGATCTGTTTTGTTTTTTTTTTCAAATTAGTATTCACTGAACCTTAGAAAATGAATTTTAAAGTTTTTTTTTTTAGTTTGACTTATTAAAATGATTATTTTGTGAAATATAAATAAATAGTAAAATATAAAAGATTGAAAAGACAGAAAAACAAATGGAACAATTCATTGATATTTTTAAAGATATCCAGTATTAAAAAATCAAATTAGATTAGGTTTTTTAGCTACCTACTAGGATAGGATTATGAATAGGAATGGTTTCCTAGTGGGAAAGAGATTTCAAAAATAGCATTATTAGAATTTTGGCAGTTGTGCAGAATGCTGTCCTTTCAGGTTCTGCAACTCTTGCATGACTCAAGGGGAAACCTTTCACTTTCACTATTCACCACACGATAATTAATTCATTTACACGTGTTGACTTAAAAAATTTATTACTACCAAAAGGTTTTTGGCTTTCTTTTTTACTACAGAAGTTTAATCTTTTTTTTTTTTTTAATTTTAACATTTTTCTTTGTGGTTACTTTAAACATGAAATTGGTTTTAATTTCGCATTTAAAAAGTTATTGCTTGAAAAATTTTAATTTTTAAAAGTTGTTTATTATGTAATAAATTTAGAAAGGTTCTGTATTGTTTGCTTACTTATGAAAATGAAACACGTGTGGGTAAGCTATTTATCACATGGTGAATGATGCAAGAGAAAGGTGTCCCCTTGAGTCATGCAAGAGTTGCAGAACCTGAAAGGACAGCTTTCTGCACAACCACCAGAATTTTAAATCTTTAAAAGTCAGCTTCTATCATTTAATGATCATCCCAAGTAAGTTTTAATGAGGTTGAAGTTAAAATATTTCTAGAGAAAAAGAAGTTACAATAAAAACCCATTCTAATACCTGCATGCTCATTCAAGAATATATTTAATAGATCATGTATTGCTTGTATCCATGTACATAAAGTCATCAAATATCATAGAACAAATACATATCAGATTCCAACTAAGCTTCATATTAACCTCTTAACACTATCCCCAACATTTTTGTTTACAGATAAAAAGTGAATATAAATCATAAGATTAGTTGAAAATGTCTACATTAAATGGTTTGGTTCGGTTTGCTTGGGTTTAACGACCTTTCAACCTTTTCCTACATTAAATGGTTAAACAGAATTCAAGATGAATAGACAATATGGTGCTGATAAGATTTAAAAACAATCTTTTTTTATATCTAGCTACAATATTAAGAAAATATTATCTAAGAGATATTATAATCTATTAATTTATAATTATCTATACAATAAAAACACTTACATACATAGCAAAAAGTAAAAAAGCAGACAAAATAATATATAATTTATTGCTAACTCCAGATTAGTGTTTTGTACTCCTCAGTGTAATCTATACTAATATGCCCATCTCTGACCAGATTTGAAGTTTTGAGCCATATAAGGATGGTTGAGCACAGGACCATGATGGCCACTTACAAGCAGGATAATAAAGGTTGAAATTTAATCCTCGTAAGGGACAAAACGATACTCAATAGAAAAAATAAGTCTGGAAAAATCGAGATCTAAATCTTCATATTCATTACTTAATATTAGTTGATCCATCAGAAATGGCAAAAATATCATCAGCCAATTTTGATAGAAGTCTGTATAAAAGATCTTAAAAACAGGCTAGAGAGAATGGATGGTAAGAAAAAAAAAAATTTCAATTTTCAGATTTTTCATTCTAACGTTTTCAATGAACACACACACAGCAATGTTTTCAATGAACACCCACACAGCAAAATTGGGTGGAGTAAGAAAGACTTATTTGGAATTATTTCATCTGATTCTTCAAAGTATTCAGATAATTTAGAAAAAGGTCTATATGAAGGGCTAAAAAGTTTTTAAGGAAATATTTTAGACTTTTACAATTTCATTTCACACACACAAAAAAACAACCTTCATTTATACGGAGGAAATAATAGATAACAAAAAAGATAAATAATGACTGATCTCCAAGTTTTGATGGGAAAATAAATTTACACTGTGAGATATGATTGGTTTGTTTTACAACAAATCAATCCTTTATGGGTCATTTAGGGCCAAAACATTGTTTATCAAATTTATATAGTATAGAAATAAAGATTATATGTTGATTAACAAAATTAATTTTTATAATGGTTATAAAATGGTAATAAAAATTCAAATTCTAAAATGTAAAACTAGTCACCAACCCTTAAGCAAATTCTTATTTTTAAAACTTATACAAATTATTTCTACATAAAAATGATCTATATCAGGGCATAGTTATTCTAAATAGAGTTGGACACTTCAATATACAAAATGATATTCAAAACTATTGTTGCGGATGATTGATGAATATTAATTAAACAATTATCTTAAAATATTGAAAAAAAAAAAAAAGTACAAACCTGGGAAAATTTTTGTTATATTAGATCAGATTTTTTTTTTTTTTTTTTAAATCAACCAATTTGCATTTCTAAGCAGAGTTTAATGCTTTATGTCCTTGAACTTTGAATATTTGGGTTCAAAAATTGAAAGATTTCAAATCAAGCAACATCAGAAATGGAAACAGAAAATAAAAATGCATTAAAGGAATCAGATGTTTTTCTAAAACAATTGTAATAATGATAATAATTATTATTATCAATCTGCTACAGTTTATACTTTAAAATTTTGTACAGACAAGTTTCTTTGAACCAAACCAAAGAATTCAAAAAACTAGTCTGTTCTTTGAAGAAAAAACAGTTGCACAATAATCTAATTAGGTTAAAGGATTTAGTTCAATCTTCCTACCTTTTGACATAATGCCCTGTTGATTATGTAACTGATTGATTGAAGGGGCAGGTGACTTTGAAAAACGTGTACTTGGATTTAATGTTTCCAAACTTATATTAAGGCCACCAGATTCTGACCAGGTATTGGCAGAAGAAGTCTGAAAGAAAAATTAAACAAAATCATTCAAAATTCTAATCAATAAGTTGAAAATGATAAAGAAGTCAAAAACAAGTAAAAGTAATGACATGAATTTTAAAGATTTTTATCATTGCAAAGATCACTAAGACCAAAGTCTTCAATATCCTCAGGTCATCAATTAACCAATTATTTGAACTTTTCTTGTTACATTCACAAGATTTTAGTTGGGGTATCTTTCAACTTTCTTTGGGTAGTTTAGGGGAGTTCAGGAACATTAAAGTTGAATCTTCTATGAGCTGCTAAGGAAACCCTTTATTCAATCCACAGAGAGAGACTGTTCAAATTTGGTAAGGGTTAACTGTCAGTCTAGGTTATGTATTTTTAGTTATTTCTGCCTGGACTCAGGATTGAACTTTTACTCTCCACATGAATATCATAGATCTAATACCGCAAACTACTATGCTATTAATCAGGTCAATTGATAATTCAAGATGAATATTCCCAGAGTTGAAGAAATAGTAGAAGAAGAATGAAAGACTTGCTGGCCAAAATGTAATAAGAAAGATGAGAATAGAAGTTCAGATATATGTTGTTTTTGTTTTTTTAATCTTTTGAGATGAGGCTTTATAATCTGTGTATTAATTTCTTGCAGACTGTTGTCACTATCTTCATAGTTGATGTTTCACCATGTTTTGGCCAACTCATCTTCTAGCCTTCCTCAAATGATTAACCGCGACCGGAGAGGAATGCAGATTTTTGTAACTATATCCCCAGTAATTACTGCCTTCCAAAACATAGAGAGACAATTATGAAAGGCAACTAATTACTGGGGATACAATTACAAAACTCGGCATTCCTATCTGGTCACAGTTAATCACCTGAAGAAGGCCAAAGGAGGAGTTGGCTGAAACAACTATAAAGATGAGGTCAACAATCCACTAAAAAATAGAGAAATTCAAATAATTTGAATAATAATAATAATAATCCAAACTAACGAAGTTCATCTTTTAAATCTAATAATAATTGTGTTAATCAGATCAGTAATCAAAAAATCATAATTGCTACAAAAGAATTTTGGCATGGCTAAAAATTTATATGTATTTAAATCAAATTATAATGTTATGATTCAATGCAAAATCTTGTATAACTTCTAACAGTACTGGTGGACACCTGTTTTGATCTTATTGGATCTCATCACGCAGTGTTGTTAACATTCCAAACCCCAAGTGGGATTCGAACCTGCAGACTAAGTGGTGTGAAATAAACACTAACGACTGACCTACAACACAGTTATGTGTTCATAATGGCAACTTTTACAGTTTTACTCTTAAACATAGCCACACTCTTCTTTCTAAAAACTGATTTTTGATCATTGATAATTATTGGATATATTCCGAGACAAAACTTAACTAAGAACACTCCCAGACACCTGAAGCATATCTGTGTGAATTTTCAAGAAAATCGGTTCAGCTGTTTCAGAGTCCATAGGGAATGAATATACGCACACACACAGGCAAAGTTCCATTTATTAATAAGTTTATATTATTAGGATACATTATTTCTGAAAGATCATTTGTTCAATAAATAGTTAATCAAAGCAAGTCATATTGTTTCAGATGTTATACGAGATCTCTCCATCAAACATTGTACAGTTTTGTCAACAGTAAATTATGAACATTTACCCAGAAAAAATAGGCAACTAGAAAGACACAAGGCAAGATAAGGTAGATAAGCTATGGTAGTATGGGTAGTGTTTGACTCACCTGCCCCATGGTCATAGGCATGGTCATGGTAGGGATGGGATTAACAGCAGTAGGGTTGGAGAATGGGATGCCAGGGTTAGACATGGGCATAGACTGTGCAGTATTGGGTATCATGGAAGATGGCATTCCAGTAGGGGACATCATGGTTGATGCTGACTGTGGAGACATCATGTTGGCTTGGAACATCATTGCTTGCTAGAGGTTAGGACATGAACAGGGCACACACGCAAACAAAGCACAAACAAAAGAAAAAGGAAAGGATCAATAAAAAGGTGAAAGGAATTGAAAAATTGAGAACCATCTTTCATAAAATCAAAATAAATAATGCTTAAAAAATAATTTTAGATAAAATAAGTTTAAGAACTTCTAAAACTAAAAATTAGATATGGATATTGAAATCCTTTTTCTTGAAATGTTTGGTGAAATAAATCTTGCAAATTTTGGGTTGAACAAATATGGCAATCTCAATTTTATATCTAAAATTATTTGAGAAAATCAATATTGACCTTTATTCAAAATTACATTTTTTCTTTAATTTCTAATTTCTGAAAAAGTCATTGTTAAAAATAAGTAAAACATAACTAAAAAAAAAAAAACCCACCAAAATGTTTAAAATGTCATTTTTAAAAAAACAAGTTTGTTTTCAATTCAAATTTTAATATAAAAATCAGGTTCAAAATAATTTGAAAATGCTCAATTAAAACTTTATCTTCATTTTTTTTTTTAAATTAAAATGTCAAAAGATCATTAGTGAATAACGAAAATATTGAATATCAGATATATCATGTATGAGGGTTGTTCCAAAATTAATGCTACCTATGTTTGAAGTTATTTTTTAAAAGTTGAGCTACAAAGACAGGCATTGTACCATTAAAACAAGCGGCCTCTTGTGCTCCAAAATTCATTTATACAGACATGGCCATTCTCATTGCACTTTTGACAACAATGAATGAGGCAGTACATTTTTGCATCCAGAGCACATTGTCATTCATATGTCTGTTGCTACTCTGAAATCAACAAATCTAACAGTGCTGACATCAACTGCATCAGCTTCGTAAACATTTAAAAAACATCAGAAATAATAGTTTGTAAAAAAAAAATATGAATTACCTGTGGCATCAAACCAATTCCTTGTATTGGTACTGTGCTTGCTCCTATGCTCATTCCACTCATCTGGAGAAAAAAAAAAAAAAAAAATTGCTTTTTCAAACAATCATCTAACGGTAGTTAAACATTACCAAAAGTACTGAAGTAAATAAGTGTTTTTCTATTTTTCATTTTTTTTTTAAATCTTAAACACTACCTATAGGTTAATCAGTCAATATAAAATTACCAGGTAACAATTTTATATTCACAGATCGACCTATATGAAGTGTAACAAGAGTCACTAACAAACAGGAAGGGTTCTATTAAAATTTGGAATTCTTGTATTCAACTAAAAGTCCATGATAATTCATCATGATTAACTCACTGCTTGCATGCTGATTGCTGATCCAGTCAGTTGAGAAACCATAGGTCCAGCCGGTGTCAGTGGAGTCGACGTATTTGATGAAGGTTGGAGTGGAGGAATAGTTCCAACAGGACTGGAACCAGCAGCTGAGAAAACATCAAATAAATCAGCAGGGGGTGTTGGTGCAGCTGCTGGGGCACTTGTATTAGTTGATAGTGTTGTAGAATTCATTTTGGAGAAGTCAGCAAAATTACCTTGGGATGATCTGAAATAAAGTTTAGATTTGAGTTGTTTTTTTCATCTGAAATGTTTTCAAATTAATTAAAAACTTGGAGATAAATCCATATATATAAAGTAGTAGCGTTTGTATGTGTAGGTGTATTTGCATGTGTACAACTCTGCTACAGCCCAAACCAGTGGACCAATCATGACCAAACTTGGCATGGTGATTTTCTACAACTGACGGATTGTGCACATCATTTTTCAAGGTTAAAGATCAACAAGGTCATGGTCTAGCAAGGTCAAAGTATATTTATGTATAATCTCTGGTACAGCCCAAACCAGGGGATCGATCATGACAAAACATAGCATAAACATTGTCTGTAGCCAAAGGATGGTGCACACCAATTTTCAAGGTAAAAGTGCATCAAGGTCCTAGCCTATTTATGTATACTTTTCTAAAGCCCAAACCACTGGACCGATCATGACCAAATCCGGCATTTTAATGGTACCCCACTTAGGGATGATGGACAGAGTTTTTCAAGGTCAAAAGGTCAAGCCTATGTGTATATACTCTTCCACAGCCTAAATCACTGGACCGATCCTGACCAAATCTGGCATTATGATGGTCCCCCACTTAGTGATGGTGCACAATTTTTAAAGGTCAAAGGTCAAGCATCCTTTTTTCTTGCCCATGCAAAGCACGGGTATCTCTAGTCAAATTAATAAAACAAGGTAGAAATTAAAAATAACTTTTAAAGAAAATTGAGAAGGAAAGAAAAGGAGATAAAGGTAAGGTTTATACTTACGAAGGTGAAGTTCCACCAGCGCCTGGTGCTCCTTGGAATTCAGCAAATTCCCCAAAGTCTCCAGCGGAAGCATTTGTAGATGCTGATTGTAAGAGAAAGAAATGATGAAATAAGTAATATAAATAAGAGGAAAACAAATTAGTTATTTGAATGAATTTTAGAACTTTTAATAAATTCAATATCCTTTATTGAAAAAGAATGAATTCCTAATTCTTTATTTTCTTTAGTTTGTTTGTGTTTTACAGCATATCAACCCTTTAGGTCATTTAATGCTGAGAATCATTTTTGAGAAATATTCTTTTTTGTCTATACGTTTTTTGAATAACAATATATGCTATTTATTTTTCTTTAGTAGATTTATTATTTATTCTAATAGCTTTTCTTCATTAAAAAATAATTCTAAAATTCTATATTTATGTAACACATTAATGGAGAGCAAAAGATTTTCCAGCATTAAATGAAAAAGTGATTAAAGGTTCAGAAAATCTGAAATGTTAGAAAGTGATGAATCAGCATTTGAGCATCAACTGATTTTGGATCCACGAACACAGCTTGACAAGCAGAACGGACGATATAGGCCACAGAAATTCTTTTTCCACAAATAAAATGTTATTTTCGCCGCTTACTCATCCGGTTTGTCATTTTTTCTGTCTTTGCAAATTAATTAGATTTAATTAGAATTAAATCTAATGACAACAGTACATTTGTAAGCATCTTATCATAAAAAGAAGGGGGTTTACTATATTTTTCGATTTAGGTTGGCTAGCAGAGCTGGGGTATACATAAATGCCATACCCACACCAAACTGCTTGATAAGTGGTGGGTCTACCTCTGATATGAATTCTAGATTGAAACCATAAATGTTACTCACAAGGAAAAGGACAAAACAGCCACAATTGATAAAAAGCTAAATGGAGATATGACAATTTTATCTTTGAGGAATTGTTAGAATAGTTTGTAAAGATTTTGAATTTTCCATAAAGAATATCAAAATATCCAATGTATTTTTTAAATTATGTAATGTTTGACAAAATGATAGCTTACTTGGTAGAGGCTCATTAAAAATGCCATTGGTTGTATTTGAAGATTTGAAGTCACTAAAGTCTGCAAATAAATCCCCAGAGTTTGGAACACTTGTGTCAATTAAGCTGCTGCCACCAACATCAGATGAAGTGGTTGTGGTGCTGGTAGAATTTTGCTGTTAAAATTAAAAAAAAAAAAGGGGGCAAAAATAACAAAAAAACATTAAAAATACAGGCTGACCTCTAAAATTAAGAATATTGGATATTTTAGGTTGATTCCTTAAATTAAAGTAAAAATGCCTTAAAACTCCAACAAGAATGGATTTATTCTTTTTAGAAGAATATTAAAATAGTCTTTAACTATTTATTCTTTATTTTAGAGTAAGTGCTTTAAATGGCCTCTTTTAAGATCCATGCATTGATTCAGGTAATAGAGATATCCTGGCAAACAAACTAAAAAATTACATATCCTCCTTGATG
>JAYKTE010654804.1:0-17872 GCA_036873565.1 Xipholeptos notoides | reverse complement strand
CGATCTATAAAATAGGACAAACAGTATAATGTGTCTGATTATAATCAGATTGTTAAATAGAACTTTAGTAGTAGTAATAAGGAATAAGAAAATCCATACTTTTTCCAAGAGTGTTACCCAAAAACGGAACATGATAAAGCAATTGGGATTTGAACCTAGTAATGTGATTGACATTTCGTTACACTTTTTAAAATCTTTTTAATCGATGGAAATTATTCTAATAATATATAAAAAAAGTGCAATGAAATGTCAATCACATTTCTATAAATTTTTAGTCTAAAAAAGTAAAAAGTAAATATATCTAATAATTTTTAACCTAAAATAGTAGAAAATAAATATTCTAAGAAAATAAGCTAGTTTCTTACTGTTTAAGGTTTAATTGTGGGTAATTTTTTTGTAAAAAGTTTTGTAAACATTTTTTCTGATTCAGAAATCTTTTTCCATGAGAATTTTATCCTTTTCATGATTTTATAAAATTATTTTCTTTTCATCTCAACAAAAACTAATTGATTTTTTTGAAAAACACAACATCTATGGTTACATATACATATCCACTACAATTCTCGACTAATTAAGTCCTGCATTATTATCTAGCTCGATTAATTAGGTCGAGCATTTTGCTGATAAAAATTGATGAAAATGATGATGAAGAAATGTCTTTAGAATCTAGATGCAAGTATAAATTTTATAATAAGATTAATACTTAAGAATTATATACTTCAAACTTCATTCAAATCGTAAATTTACAAAGAATATGATGATATGATAATTTCTAATTTCGAAATTCAAAACATGACAAGTATAAATTGATCAAAGTTGGCTTAAGTGTACAAAAACCTACCTTACGGAATAGTTGTCTCGCAAAGATTGCTGAGAGTTACAAACATTTCCTACGTCTTGGATTATCTTGCTCAACTAATGGTTTGTGTTCCTTTCAATAATAGACATACTTCAGTGTATTTTTATAGAATCGCTCAAAATCAAAATAAATAATGCCATTGAATTCATTGGGAAATTTATATTGTGATGTTGAATTTTTAAAATAATTGCATCTTCTTTTCTAGAGTAGATAAAAATACAAACTTCCAGTTTTATAATCATACAAAAAAAAAATATTTATCAAAATGAGAACTGCATTTCTTAAAGACAATTTTAAAATTCTAGATATATAGATATAAAATTTTAAATGGCTATGCTACTTGTTATTTTAACAGAAAATGTCTAGAGTATTTATATTTAGTCTATTGATTAAACATGTATCCAAAAATATTCTTGCCAATTTTCAATAATTTCTCTAACTTTATTTTAATTTTTCTTGTCACTTAAACTTGAGTTTTTTGTTAATTATTTTGGCAGATAACAATCATTGTAATATACATTTCATTGATAGACTCTACATAGCAGACAGAAAATTGATACCTTCTGTCTGTTAATTCTATGAATCTAAACCAGATACAAACGAATCCAGTGCTCCTTATAAAGTTTCTATAGCATCTGGGAATGATGTAAAAGAAAAAAAAGTTCAAAATTGAGTTTCAAAATTATGTACCAGAGATCAAGATATTTAAAGATTCATCACAATTTGGAAAATCCATTTCTTTATGTAACAATGATTTAAACAGTGACATTGAATCAAAATAAAATTTAATTTAAACTAAGAATCAGCCTTGCAATTTTATGAAAGCCAAAAAATGATATGATTACTTGAACAAAAACTTATATTCCAACAACAATTTAATTTTTCTTATTTCTAATGACCAATAATCAATCTCTTATTTATTTCATTTTAATATTTGTTTGCTTTGTTGCTATCTTCAATGAAAAAATGAATGATATGATGATATTGATATAGTAAATAAACTTGTATGAACTTGGGTGTTGTTTGGAAATTCATGTTTACTAGGAAGATCCTTCAAATTAGTGTGGCCCCAGAACTTTGAAGGTTAGTAAATAACATCAAAGCTCATATTTATAGTTAATGCTTTCAATGCCCCATTTGTTGTGCTACTAAAATAAGAAAAGCGACAACATAACCCTACTCATCAAATTGCTGTTAGTGACATAAGAAAAATAATCCTCACATTTCTTGGTCTCTCTACTATTTAAAACCATTGGGTTAAATAGAAATGATAGTAAATACAATGATTTGATCATTAATATTTTTTTCAAAAATGGCTCTGATTTGTGCCAACACATTCTGCTAGCAAAATCATCCTCACTTATTATTCAACTAAGATCTATCTGTAGTAAACTAGGACAAGGTTGCATAATGCTGCTGTGCTTTTCTACCAATCTGGTTTATGTCTGTTGAGTCAGTCAAGATTCAGGGATGAACTTAAAACTGACATTGACCTTCCCACAGTAGAGATACAGGTCAGGAATAATCAACAAGAAACACACACACACACACAAAAGCTTTTAAAATATTTATTCATTGGAGGTGCTTTTAAAATATTTTTTCATTTGAGTTTTTTCTTTATTTTTCTTTTTTTTAAGAATGTGTGTGGTATATTAACCACCACAAACATCAAAGTCAATATTGATAATAATTTTTCCTCATCCATTAAGAAAAAAAAAAGTATTTTTATAAAAATTATACCAACATAATAAATTAATTGATAACAAGTTCCTTCAAATTTTCATTTGAATTAAAACTGATAAGAAAATCCAACTTCTAAACTTTTGTTTCATAAATTAAGTATATTGTTTGGGAGGAAGCTGTGTGTGTGTGTGTGTGTGTGTGTGTGTGTGTGTGTGTTTTGTTTTTTTAATCTAATGAGATTTATGAAATTCATTACAAGAGTAGAAAAAAAACCTACAAAATTGACAAAAAATTTGAAATATCTTCCATACAAAAAAAGATTAATAGTTGTTAATTTACAAAGTTCGTCATATATTTGGGTTAGTGTGGGACATGATTAAGGTATATAAATATATTCGTGGATTTTATTCAACAAAATTTAATTTATCTCAACTTATATATAAATGGAACTTTATGTGTTGGTATGCAAGTTCATTCCCTATTGACTCCGAAACAGCTGGGCTAATTTTCTTAAAAATTCACACAGTTGTACTTTATGTCTGTGATAGTGTTCTTAGATAGGTGTTGTTTTGGAATACACCCGATAAGCATCAAAAATTGAAAAAATCAGCTTCTAGAAAGAATGGTCAAATTCAAATGACATTTGACACACTCTCACAGTCTACTATAGAAAGAATTGTTAAAAAGTTTCAGACCACCAAACTACTTTGCCAATGGTTGGTCTAGAGATTTAAAATTTAATATGGAGTATTCAGACCTGTCAATTTGGTTCTAAGTCGGAAAAATAGGCACTAAGGGGTCAAAAGTACTTGCTTCGTGCAAGGCCTGGCAATATTGCTAGTTGATTATAGTCCAAAGAAATATTACTACAAGGAATAAGTTGAAACTTTTAAAAGAATTGTTAGAATATATGTATTAGAAAATTATTTTAGTAACAAAGTGTTGGATTTATTGCGTCAACCTTCATCAGTGATGAATATTCCACCAGGAAAGTATTTCAAAGCAAGGTTAGGTGAAACGCAGCAGGATTTCAAATATTCAATAGAAAATAATCAAAAGCTTCTGTATTATATAGAACAATTAATGAATTCAAGATTCTTTAAAGTTTACAACAATTCTGATTTTCTTAAATAAAGTTTTATAATATATCTTTGAAAATAATTGAATATTTACTTTTAAAACAGTAATAACTTCAATACTGAATTAAATTGATGCAATTTATTTAGAAATAAAAGAGTTTTAAAAATTAAGACAATTTTATAAATGTTCGTAAGTCTTTTAAATGAATTCATATATAACCAAAGATCACTTGAATTCAGGATATAAACTTTCTCCATAATCATAAGTGTGGGTGGATGTGTGTGTAGATATGTATCAACATACCATTTGATATTAACTTGGCCTTTATTGATATTGAGCCAAAAAGAATAAATCACATCTGAAAATAGACTAAATATTGAACCACAAACAAGCATAAAATCCAATGATGCTTGTGAAGTTTACAAACTTCCTTCATGACCAAAGAATGATAGCATTTAAAAATTATGATTGATTTAATAATATAACAGGTTAATCATGAATTCACCAAATAATTTTATCTACATGAAAAAAAGGATTAAATTTAATTTTGATTTTAATTATCAATCAAAAGTAACTTGTATAAAATTCACTTGTAAAATCACCTCTTCTTTCCACCCATACAGAAATCTATTTTCAATATTTAAATATTCAAATTATTAAACATATATTACAAGCAAAAGTAGCATAAGAAAATTTCAGGAAAAGTATATATATCACGTGTGTGCTTGTATAAGTGAGTATGAATATGAGTGAATATGCATTTAAATTTGAGTATATATGCCTGTCTGTGTGGGTTTCAAGTATATGCATCATAACAATTATAATCATCATTAAACAAGCAATTTCTATAATGAGATCTAAACTATCTGAGAGACAGAAAAGAGAGCGAGAGAGTGTGTATAACATCTAAATGTAACCTACCCATTTCCAGTCTGTCTTTACAGAAGGACCTTCTTGTTCTGGGCAGCTAAACCATTTAAAAAAATATTTTTTCATCATGAAAATGTTAATTCCACAAAAATCTGAATGAAGCATAGAGTGAGTTTATCAAACATGACAGAAGTATTATGAAGAGAACTAACAGCAACAACAAAGCATCTATCTATTTATCTATAAAGTGAATGAAAGTGATTTAGATGTGGTTGGAAAACTGATGGGGTAAATCAATAGCATCTGATAGGTCAGCACATGTATAAGATAAAACTACTAACATGAGCAGCCAATCCAATGGCAGGCTAAAGCAATGAGATTAACTTGATTAAATGTGTATACTGTCTAGCATAAGTTACACAGATTAGATACAGATATCATGAAATTTCAGTCAAAAACATTGAAATCGACTAGTGTGTTGTTTACAACTAACTAGTAAAAAAATACAAAAAGGACATTTAAAATTTAATCAGTTTTAATTAAACAACTTTTCTGAGGAATTAGGATTTTAAATTAAGGAAAAGATAATTGGACAAAAATCAACAAAAAAATAAATTAATAGCTCAGGAAATTCAGAGATTAAAACTTTACAGGTTAGATTAGTACACATTTATCACTGACTTTTTTTTAACCTCTTCCACTGGGATTATTTTTGAAGTAAACCCTTTATTTTCATGTTTTATATACAGTATTCTTTATGTGGATTATGGAAGTAACTTTCTTTTTTATTCCTGTCCAATATTTTACTTACAATTTTATCTTATTACCATTTTTTGCATTAATTCAATAGAAGGGTTTTATTCATTGTCAGTTTCTAAGCTTAGCAACAGGAATAATTTGTAAAATAAACTTTTTAATTGAATAATAGTGCATAATATAAAGTGGTGATTCAATGTTTCTTTTAATGCTTGAGGCTAAAGAGACATAGATACTAGTATATATACTTCCCATAGCAGAGATGGGCTCAGGAATGACAAGAACTGATAGTAAAGCAGAGAAATGGCTGTTTTTTAAATTATGAATGAATTTATCACAAATTGAGTTAATATGCCTTTGCCAGAAAAAGGTGAATTATATCATAAAAAAAAAAAGGAAAAAAATTATATCTAATTGATCGTCAAATTGTATTTGAAATATAATTCATAACATACAATACTGGCTGATTCTATCATTAGGGATTTTTGGATTTCTTTGGTTTATGGCTTAATAAACTTTTCAGTCATTTAATGCCAGAAATATTTTTCTTAAGAGTAGATGAACAGAGACTATAACTGTATACATACTACTGCACTTAAAGAGAATTACTAAGAATAACTGACAAGTTCAATAAAGATACTAAACTTAAAGTTTTAATCAATAAATTACTATATCTTGTTTACAATAGGTGCCAACAACTAATGAAAAGAAGTATTTTTATTTCTTTTCCATTCTTTATCTAACATAGACCAAAAATGTGTCTCTTTCCTAAAGAAAATTTATAAAACACTATCCAAAATGTGAAATTTAAGAAAAAAATAGGGGGCCAAAAGTATTTAAGTAGAATAATGAAACACATAGGATTAAAGAAATACAAGGTTACTAGCTATTTCTAAGTACAGAGATTTATTCACCCCCTCATGTGGATAAATTTCAGATAAAGTTGGATTTATGTGAGATCCATTGCTAGTTTGAGCCCCAGGGGAATGAGAAAAATAAAAAAGGAACTCTTCTAAAGGACACATTTTAAGCATTAAGCAATAAAACCCTACCTAACCTCTTTCAATCAAGGAGAGGGAAGTGCTGCCTGAAAGAGACAATCCTCTGAACTTTGAACTTACATTCTTAATGCATAAAATGACAAAGAAATAATTACTTTTATGAATATAGACTAGAAAAAAAGGCTACATTTTACTAAAAATATTTTTTCAATAATTAAAGAAAAGATTTAAAAAGTTCATGATTCTGAAGTTAGATCTATTTAAAAATTTAGAAACAGCATTAATTAATTCAAATTGTATCCATAATCTTTTCTTTCTAAAATCATAAAAATAAATCCCGCTTTCTTTAGTTCTTGTATCTATTTTTAGGAAGAATAGCAACAGAATAAAAGGGGTCATATGTTAAGGTTAATTCCCCAAAATTGGCAGAATTGAAATCATTTGGTTCTTGAGTATTTTTCATTTTAAGGGTTAGCATCCTTTACTGTCATTTTATGTCAGAATAATTATTTTGAATAAATTCCTTCTATTTTATTCAACTTATTAGACAATTGATGCTTTTCCTAAGGATATTAAATCAAAATTATATGTAGTAGATGCAGTGGGGTTTGAACTGGTACATTATGAGTCCAAAATTATTTGAAAATATGTACATCTGTGCTAAAATTTACTGCTTCAAAATGACTGAACATTCTAATCAACCAAATCACTCATAAGATCAACCTTAACACAAAGGATAGCCAATTATGCCCTTGAAATGCAAAAGTGCCTTTACTAGATAGATAGATAGATAGATAGATAGATAGATAAAAAAGTATTTTATCTATTTATCTTATTTTTTATCATGTTTTATTTATTATTTTATACTCATTATTAGTAGAAAGATTTTGTGTCCTTTGCTCTCAAGCGGGGACAATTAAAGATTATTTGTGAATGCTTTTGACACAATATAAATTTCTCAGAGCGGGTGATATTCCATACATTAGTTGGTATTCTAATTTAATTCTCAAGCAATTGCTTTTAATGATATTGATGTGGATTGTTGAAGTCAATGAAATAAAAACTGAGATTGGCCATCAAGTAATTAGCTGTTATAAAGGACAAGAGTTTTATGTGTAGCCGGTATAGCAACAAATAGACTTCTACTGGCATTCCATTCAGGAATAATCATAATTATTATTAATAATGATAATACAATAATCACTTATACAATATATTTTATATGACCATGTATTTATTTGATTTGCTTAAGTATATCTAATGTTGCTGTAGGCAACAAAGGTGGAGTAATGGTATAAGCTTGGACTCTGGAATCATACAAGTTCAAATCCAAGTAAAAAACCATGAGGTTCACTCTTAGCTGCCACAGACAGATGAGGCTTGTTAACTCAGGAGAGTAACTCATCTAGGTGTAAGGACAACACTGATTTCAAAAACCCAGGAAGATGAGACCCGTCAACTCAATAAAAGTAACCCATTTAGGTGACACTGATTACAAAAAGCCTGGAAATATGATGAGCATGTAAAAATGGCATTTTGCCTAACTTGGTTTGGTGCTTGACCATTATATATCATATCTAATGTTGAACAATTGTTTTTTGTATGGTTAGTTAACCAATAACAAAACTCATCCAAAAAGTTGCCTAGTTTTTATTATAGAATAGGATTTCATGGAATTCTTAAATAAGGCTTTGTGTGTGTTTTTTAAAATAAATAATAACATTTAGGGTGAGAAGATATTAAAACTTTCAGAAATATTTGTGAAGTATTTTTTGTATAAACTCTATGATATGTAAAGTTGTGGAAACTAGCTATTTCTTTGCACCATATGTTCTTTATGAGAAAGAAATGTTTAAGATATTTACAATGTGATTAATGTTTTCAAATGAATTTACTAAATGAAATAGAGTGATATCTTTTGCTGGAAAAAATGTCAACTCAAAGTAAAAAAGATAGGACTTTACTTTAATAAGAACAGAAGAAAACAGGTTAATATATAAGGGAGTATTCAAGGAATATGATGTGTTTAGGGATTTCAAGGAATTGCTAGAATTTAAATAATTTTAGGAGATTTTGTTGATGTAAGTGCTGGAAAAGTAAAGGTTGTATTGCTTCAAAAGCTTACTTTTAACTAGCTGAGAAATCGGATGTGAAGAGATTAGCTTTCGGACAAGGAAAGAGTTGCTTGAACATAGAAAAATAAATTCTCTGAAATTGGAAAAAAATATTTAATGTCGATTTAAGCTGTAAATACTTTTAATATGTTTATTTATGAAAAAATTACCATATAAGAATCTTTTAAGAGCAATTTTTGATTGTAGAAAAACGCTTATTTTCTGTGAAAATATTCAAAACATAGAAGAAGATTTACAATTTTGAAATGGGAATGTTCTTATTTTTAATCTGGCAACTGATTTTTTAGATCCAGGATTCAAGTAGGAGATTTGAAGCTTCAAAATTGAACCAACTTATTTTAGGAATGGATATTCCAACTAATAAGTTTTCATCTTTATTTTATAATAATACTCATTAAACTTTCCCACAAAGTATCATGAAAAGATAAAACAGAATTCTGTATGGAAAACAAGCAACTCAATAAAAAAGTTCCTAAAACCTAAAAATAAGTTTATTGAAATGGAAAAACACAAGTCCCACAATATATTTTAGAATTTTCCAAGCAGATTCTTTTCAAGATAAAAATATTAAATAAGTCTTGAAATATTGTGGTGGACACAATTATCAGTTTATTCCAAATGATATCTTGATTATTTAATATAGTTGCATCTTCAGACTATTAGAATGTACTCCAAATAAATTAATCATAGATGATTTGATAATTTTTTTCTTTTAATTCTTCCTGGTTCTGTGAATGCATTTTATTTTATGCAGATTTTTATCGCACCTGCAGGTACAATATATATATATATATATATATATTGATGGAATTGAAAGCTTTAACATAAAGGCACAATTGCGCTGAGCTGGGCATGTGGTGCGAATGCAAGATAACAGAATACCAAAAGTTCTCATGTACAGCCAGCTTGACAGTGGTCAACGGAATGTTGGCAGGCCACTGCTTAGGTTTAAAGACAAATTGAAAGGTAATCTCTCCAGTGTAGGTATAGCCAAGAATAGTTTTGAGGATCTAGCGAAGGACTGCAAGGATTGGAAAAGTGTATGTTACACTGGGGTGAAGACTTTTGCAGCAGCTAGCATCTCGAGGTTACACGAGTTGAGAGAAAGAATAAAAATGTCAGTGAGTGTTCCTACAGCACACAGTATCAATTCACAATCTTGTCTGTTCTGTGGTCTTGTCTGCCGGTCATTAGCGGGACTCAAGTGTCACTTACAGTTTAAACACAGAGACTAGTTGTCGGAACCTCGTATGTCTAAAGCAATGGGAGAGTTCATCATATACATATATATTATTCTATAAATGTCAACAAAACTTTGGTTATAGCAAAGAAGAAGCGCTAATTTAATGCTGAATTGCCCCCCTCCTCCAACGAATCAGCCACATGTTGAATTGGCTATGCTGGATCAACAATACCAAAACGTACCAAATCCTAATATTAGGGACAGAATCCCCAAGGTGGTACCTCAGTTGGGCTTGGTAGAGAAAAATCATTTATCATTTCACAAAACTTCTTAACAAATTATTCTTTGATATAAAAGAGGAATATTCAACTTAAAATATTTATTTTCATTGGATATAAAACTGATGCTACAGTTGAAAAATCTGTCGAAAAACAGTATTACACATATATGATAAATAAAAACATTACAACCTTAAAAACTCATTTTGGTATAAGATTTCGAACTTTTTGTTAGCTTTTAATTATTTTTATTTTTTTCTATTTTTACCCTCAGATCGCCCCTGCTCCCCTTTGCTATGCCACTGCTGCTTACAAACTCTTCCATAGATCCATGCATGCACACACACACACACACATTATTTCTTCAGACAAAAGTTAAAGATTATGACAGTTGATAATTTTCCTTTCTTACTTTCATGCAAGTGATATATTTGTTTTGATTTGTCCAAACACACAAACAGAAAACTAGCCTCACTAGAAATAAGAACAATCAAAATAAACAAGATCAAAATATCAAAATCAGCAGAAAACTTGGGTTTTTGGAATAGTGTTTTAGTCCTTTTACCTTGATGGGTTACTCTCCGAAGTTAAGAAACCTCACCTGAATGAGGCAGCAGAAAGTGAATGTGATGGTTTTGACTAGGATTTGAACTCACATAATATGATTCCAGAGTCCAAGCTTTTACCACTCCTCAACCTCACTTCCCAAAGCATAAAAGCAAGGGAGGATTGAAAGGAAAATTATCTAAAAACAAAATTTCATAATCTTGAACTTAAGATGCCTGAACAGTAATAAACTGCTAAAATAAACATAATGTGCATGGCTAAGCATGATAAAACCATAGCTTTCTCATTTTAAGAAGTATTTATTTTAAAAGCATGTTTATATTTCAGGTTATACTCAATCTCTCTAACTTTCTTTAATCATTTTTAGCGTATCCTACATTGTATTAGTGATTTATGGTTGGTTACATATACATTTTTAAATTAATCTAACTGTATTTCTAATTTAATGGCTTAGAGTCGACATTGACATTGTCTTGCTAGAAGACCATATCTAACCTGTTTGGTATCTCATTATTCAACTTGACAATGCACTTGGTAACAAATAAAACAAATTTAATTTTTCCTTCAGAGGAAGGAAAAAGAAATGAAGACAAATAATGTGAGATAAGAAGAAGGCCAAAGGGTTCATCTGTTGAAACATTGTGATGATAGCAATGATAAAGATGTGGAGGGCAATCCGAAAAAAAAGATTTAAAAATTACCAAGCCACATCTCAAGGATTCCGAAAGATCAAATGGGGCAAATTTAATGCCTTATAAATACAGCAAAAAATGTAATTATGAAGTTGTTTTTTTAGATGATCTAAACTTTTGTTTTCATCTTCATTCATCATATACTGAATGTTTTAATTAATTTATATTTTGGCTTCTATGTATGTCACTTGGCATTAATTTGACAGCCTACATGAAACTGCAAACTGAACTCTTTATTATATCTACAGATATATATTATCTTCATTCCATGAATTATAACTAGGTAATAGTTTTAGTCTATGTGATATATTTTTATCTATTTCTGTATACAATCAGGATTGAACTCACATCATCCAGATTATTGATAATGGTTGTAACCAATTAAATATATGTCATGAAGACTAGTCTATGTGATATATGGTAGTGCAGTGCTTAGCCATATAGCGGCTTCCCCATAGAATGTGCCTTGCACTCCCTCTACCAACAAAATACAACTTCCCTTCCCAACATATTAAATGCTTCTATCCAAGATTATATATATATATATATTGGTGTTGGGACAATTCCTAAATTTTGTCCGATTCCGATACTAATTCCAGGAAAATGTTGATTAATGATTCCAATTAATGATTAACTTAGAAATTCAAGACAATCGTAATGAAAGAATCATAAATCTAAGGTATTTATTTAACGATGCGATTCCGATTCCCCCCAAAATACACAATTAATGATTCCGATTCCAAAGAATCGTCTCATCACTAGTGTTATCCTTACACCTAGATCAGTTAGTCATCTACCCGAGGTAGTTGAAAGTGAACATAATGATTTTGACTTGAATTTGAACTCGTATAATACAATTTCAGAACCCAAGCTTTTATCACTGCTCCATCTTCACTGCTTAATGGGAATATAATTAACTGGGATTATATATGTTTATGGAAATCAGGTCATTTATGTTTCTAATTCCAGATTCATTAAAAATAAAACCTTTAGAAATGGATATCACGATTACAAATATTTTTTTTTCTTTTTAACTGTCATTCCAAATTATCAAGAAATCTTTATAATGTATTAAAATTTGATAAAGCATCAGCTAAGAGATGTTTTTTGGATTTATCTCTCAAGCTAAACTTAGCCTTGAATAATAACTTTAATTGATTTTTAAAATTTGGTTTAATCAAAAAAGGGTGTCTAAAGTAGACATGCTAACTTTGTGTGAGATTTTGTTATAATTTTACTAATAAAGATAGGTTGTGTGTAGGTATGTATTTTATTTATTTATTTTTGTTCAATTTTTTATGCATGGAGGAACTCAATGATTCATGTCTGCTTCTCATACCATCAATTTCTGCAACAGAGAAACTTTCAGGTTATGAATACATAAGTTCAGTCATCATAACAATGCTATTTACAATCCCCTCTGATCCATTCAGGTGCAATAAAAAAATGTCCCTTGTATTTAAGACATATTGCAGTATTCCAAAGACCTAAGAAATAAACAAAACAGAGAGAATTTGATAAACAAAATGGAAAATACATTATAATGCTTATAAAAGAAAAGGTAAATATATATATATATATATATATATTTTTTTTATATATATCCTATGATAGGATGCTTTTTTGTTTGTTTGTTTCCATCAATTTAATAACTGCTTGATTTAGATACTGATTTATAAATTCCTAACATTTCTAAAAAGTTTTTAAAAAGATGTTGTGGACCTTCTCAAGCATTTTTTTTATGTGTGTTTTTTGTAATTCGAAGATTTTCTTTTCTTTCTAAGAAAACTGCTCGAATTTTTTGAAAGCTGAAAATTATTTTAGTAAACAGCAGTTATATTGACACCCCAAAGACCAACATAGCTGCCACTTGCTATGAGCTCTCAACAATACTATTTTCAAAGTTTTACCCCTTAGCAGCTATTTTTCCAACTGAAAACCAAATTAAATTTGTTCCACATGTCTGAATACCCTGTATATCAATTTTCAAATCCCTACACAAGAAATTGGTAAAATAGTTTGATAGAGACCATTCCTTAAGCAGACAGATACACAAGGTCACTTATTTATATTTATATATATTTATGAAACATTGGCTTAAAAGTAAATGACACAAATTAATGCTTAAGTTATGAATGCTCACCCAGAGCCTCCCATTTATGTATCTGCACAGCCACAGCCTTGACCTGATGGTTAGTTATATTTTCAGTACTGTTGACAGTACTAACTTATGGCTTCACATTATTTTTTTGAGCTAAAGAGGCACTAACTATACATATACAATTAAAAGTGGGACAACAAAATAGTTTCCAAATTCATATCTTTTATTTTTGATTTTGACAAAATCCCAATTTAGAAATAAACTCCAACAGTAAGACCCTGTTGACACAAAAAAAAAAAAATCACCTGCTTGTAACATCAGTGAGTATAATTTTTTGAAAAATTTGTTTATAAAATCATAAGAAATTTTTCCATAACTTTTCTCAAACAAAATTTGATTACATTTGTGTTATTTCAATCTTAGTCCACAAATTGGATCCAGAAATTGTGGCTAGCTTTTTCCCCCAAAATCCGATCAATGCACAATTCAGCTTTTTATTCACTTCGACAATATTCAGTGACATCAATGATTGTTTTATTAAAGTTTGTGTTGTTATTCTTAAATTCTCACAAATGTGCAACATCTGTGCTTGGGGAAAAGCAGTATGATGTTCAAAAGAGTATTGGCATTTGTTTGACTCCATTTTGTTTTTTTATCCTAAGTGTAGGTCACAGAATGAAAAAATCTAGTGATGTAGACCTTTGAGCCCACAACCTATATTATTGTATATTGGAGATTTTAATTTCTTGTTTTCTTTCATGTGTATGTGTGTGTGTGTAAGTACAATCATTCCATTTATTATGTTTTTTTTGTTTAATGGCCTATTAATCTCAACAATCATTTAATGCCGAGACAAAATGATTTTGATAAAAGTCATTCTTTCATTAATAGGTTAGTAGGAGAATATTAGTCACACTAATAAGCCCAAGTGGTTATGAAACCAGTTTTACGTGCTCACCATATGCCCAGGCTTCTGGTAATCAGTGTTGCCCTTCACCTAGATGAGTCACTCTCATTGAGCAAACATTATCCTTACACTTAAACAAGTTACTCCCCCAATTTCACGTTTATAGATTGGAACTTAAAATACTTGCTCAAATCTAGGGAGTTTCTTAACTAAATAAACACCTTTTCTATTTAAAGTCTGGTTTACATTATGAATATCTATCACTATGATGTAAGTCCTAAGTATTTTTAGCAGCGAGGGTGCAGCAGTGATAAAAACTTGGACCCTGGAATCATATTAAATGAGTTTAAATCCCAGTCCAAGCCATTACATTCACTTTCCACTGTCTCTGGTAAGTAACTCATCTAGGTGTAAAGATATCACTGATTCCAAAAACCCAAGTGGATGAGACCTGTCAACTCAATGAGAGTAACTCATGTAGGTGAAGTGCAACACTGATTACAAAAGCCCAGGGATATAATGAGTACCTAAAACTGGCCTTGTGCCTAACTTGGGTTAGTACTCGACCAAGTAGATATATCCCAGGTATTTTTTTTTTTTCATCTTGAATAAGCATTCAGCAATTAAGAGTTGAATCCTCTAAGTCAGGGAACAGCAAACTTTAAGCCATCAGCCCCTCATAGAGTACTTGATCCCATATCGACCCCTATTATGCATAATATATCTGGTGGGCTTCCCTTTGTTCAGGCATTTCAGGAAATTATTGATTTAACATTGAAAATGATTAAATTAAAAAAAACGGATTCGGTTTCAAATCAACAATTCTGCAATTCCTTGATCGCGGAAAATTGGTGTCCCTACATATGACAACACATGAGGATTGATGCCGCTGTGAACAGCTATGCCATCATGCATGTAGGCCTAAATGGAGAAATAAAGATACTACTCTAAATGATTACAAAATTAAAAGTAAAAATTATTCTTTTTTTATGAATACTTTTATAATTGAAAAATAGTTTGGGGAGTCTATTGACCCCTTAGATAGTCCCATCAGCCCCCAGGAGTTAATATCAACCACTTTTCCAGCCCCTACTCTAAGTCAACCTAGAAGGATTTCAGCTGGCAAATTTTCTAAAAGTCTATTCTCAAACCAAGTTCAAATGTGGAGAGGAGAAAGAAGAGAAAATTGTAAGGAATGAAGTTTACAAGGAACAAATCCTTATGCTTCTGCTATGATAAAACCAGTTAAAAAAAAAAAAGAAAGGAAAATGCCTGAGAGTAGCTAAGTAAGCTCTTTGTTTATTGTAATTGTTTACATTTGAAGAGTTTTTATGGGTATCCATCCTCCTTAAATGAAATTTTTACAATGTAGAGAATAAAAGAGGAGGAACTTCAACAGAATTAATCAACCTCCTTATTGTATGCTTGCATGAATGTGTTTATATGTATATACTTATATATGTGTGTGTATATATATTTGTATGTATATATATATTGTATATATGTATTATGAAGAGAGAGAGAGAGAGAGAAAAGGAGAGGGCGTGTTTCTGTATATGTTTTCTATTTGTACATATCTGTACCTCTATAATGTCTGCATATATCTGTGTTTATACAGATATATGCATAAAAACATGTTTCTATGTGGAGCTACGGTATAAGTACATATGTGTGTTTGAGGTATCTTTTGTATGTTTCTTTGTACATGCATTAATGTATGTGTTTCTGTGTGTCGCTGTGTACACATTGAATTGAACATTCTAGCAGAAACAGACAAAGGTAATTTCTTGTCAGACATTGACTTTTTTCAATCAATACCCTCTATCTTTTTATTTCCTTTTTTTTTAATTGCATAAATAGAAGAGAAAATCTTTGAGAAGACACTGAAGTGATTATAAAAAATCATGAATGAAAGGAAAAGAAAAGACACTGAATATAGCAGCAGCAATTTATGTATATTTACTCATAGAATTATTACTGGTGTAATAAATAGTATTATTATTATTAATGTGGGATCTCACACTAATCACCAGACACTTGTGCACCCAGTAACCAGTGGTTTTTACTGGAGTCAGAGTGACAAGTTTTTTCTGAGTTCCAGCAGGCTCCTCGCCATTCCAATTAAAAACTGTATGGAGCAACATCTTATTGGGTTTTCACCCCTATTATTTAATAACATTGATAAAATAGAAAAATCACTGTGAATTTTAAAAAACACATTAAATTGTTTTGTTTTACTGATGAATTGTTTAATATAAATTATAAAGGAACAGATGACAATTCACTTGCACATATTTTTTAAATTTTAAATACAATCTATGATTAAAAAAAATTACTGTCTCCTTTCAACATGATTCTTTTTTTTAAATTATAAAATCAAATAGCCAATTTGAAATTGTTAACTGTTTTAAATTGACTCCTATTGTTTTTAGATGTATCTTGTTTTATCTATCTTTTTTTTTTAATTTACTGTTGGTTTTATTTTTCTTCTTTTAACAGAAGATTTGTTTATGTTTTTATTTTTGTTGTCAAGCGTTTCTTTTTGCGTCTTTATGTTCTTGATTGTTTTCATCTTAAGAGTTATGTTAAAGGGAGATAAGTTTGTTGGTAAGTGTGACTGTGACACACATTGAACACACATTGTATTAATTTATAGATTATTCAATTTCTGTATATTTAATCATAGTGTAATTATTATTGGTGTTTGTGTTAGTTTAATGGACCTAGTCTATAATGTTACACTAAACTAAACAAAGAAAATATAAATAAAAATATAGGAAACTGAACCCAGATACATTTACACATTTATTTTATGTGAACAAATATAAACAAATACTGAATACAAAAAAAAATGAATAGTTCAATGGACTCACCGAATGGTGGAATAAATTTGTGTATTTACCACTATTTAGAAATAATTTTCTCCTCTCTCTGAGAGGGTTTGAGATATGTTTTTTCATTTGATGATCATAGATTTCTTCTTATTCACTTCATATCTTTTTCTTCTCTGCTAACGGATTTTTTAGAACGCGGTGTTTGTGTTAACTATGGTAACTTACCATAGTTCCACTACAATAGTTTAAATCAAAGTTGTTCCATTTACCTTCAGATTTGGGCAAATACTTTTCGATAAGATATGAATCTACACATTCCCTCCAGCAATGGATCAAAAAATGATTGTTAAATTACCTAATAAAGGTTGATATGGATTAAATAGACTATACAATGTTATTTAAAAAAAGTATGTGTGGACGAAAAAAGAATGTTTCTCAAAAATGATTGCTTGTGGCATTAAATGACCTAAAAAGTTGATATGCCGTAAAACACCAACAAAAAATAAGAAAAAAATAAATGCACACAAGAATGGAATTTTGCTTAGCTAATCCATTAACCAGACAGGTCTTTCCCACAAAATATACAAAACAACAAACCATCTTTTTCTCTCTCTCTCTCTCTGTTCTCCATCCTACCCACTTTAAAGTTCCAGATTCTAATTTTTAATTTTTTTCTCTATTGTTGTCTCAGTAAGTCATTGTTAGATTTATTTTTTTACCAACACCAACTTTAAGAATAACTCAAATGCAGAGCCCAAAATTACAGATTATCTGCTGTTAACCTATTTTCTAAAAGAACTAAAAAAAAAAATTGAATTTGGTGAATTAAGTCTCACTCTTGAATATGCTCATTATTATTATTAACCAGTGGTGTCTGGAGGACTTTCCTATAAAAGTAATGGTCCTGACAGACACTTCGCACAGGC